>VWZN01002470.1:111976-172772 GCA_013396955.1 Regulus satrapa | reverse complement strand
ATAAAAAATAAATCTGACATTGTGTAAGTTCGTAAAAGTTTTCACATGAGTTACTTCCATACACAGAGCAGAACCCCAATTAAAATGTTCCAACTATAATATGCCTTTGCCCAGATATTTTCTTCTGAGATTTTTAAGAAGATAAAATAACATGGACCAAATGCAAAATTCTTTGATGTAAAGGTACGACCATGATTGTATATCTTTTGAAATCAGCCTC
The DNA here is from genome assembly GCA_013396955.1 of Regulus satrapa. Classification (NCBI taxonomy): domain Eukaryota; kingdom Metazoa; phylum Chordata; class Aves; order Passeriformes; family Regulidae; genus Regulus; species Regulus satrapa. The sequence continues at coordinate 172,552 of VWZN01002470.1, read as the reverse complement.
TCCTAGAAATTTAGACTTTTCATACAGATGTAATTGCAGCAATCATGCTCTGTTCTAATTTATGATTAGAAAGCTGCACTCCTGCAGCTCTGACCACATTCCCTTTACACTGTTCAATCCATTCCTTCTCAAGCCATTCCAGCATTATCTCTCCCCTGGTATCACTTGTTTTCCAGAACTGCAGCATTTAAGATTCAAACCCAAACACTCCCTGAGGGAGATGAATACCTTTTATTCCTTTGAATATGTATCATTATGAATACAAAACTATTCTGAACAAAAGCATTTTTCAAGAGCAAGCTTTGAGTGTATTTTGCTACAGCAAATAGGGAGCTATTGCAGAGGGAAGTATTTTGAACAATAGGTGTCTGCACACCTGGGAAGTTCACAGTCAAACCATAGGCAATTAGCAAGTACAGAATGTAATGTTCCTTTAAAAATCTCAAAATATTAATCTGGACAATTAAATAAAATGGCCTTTTATGCAGATATATATGACTGGACTGTGTAAAACACTTGTGAATTTTTCAATTCTGAAAGTTCCATTTGTGTTTAAGTACCAGTCCTGAAATGCTATTTACTACTGTGATGCTTTGTCCATCCATGCTACTTTAAAAATATTTTAAACTAATATTTCTTTCCTTTCTTCAAGGATTTCCAAGGCAAGAATCCATTCATCAACAATCTCTAAGTCAGTGGTTTTCAGCCTGCAGTCTGTGACACTGTAAGGTTTAAGCAAACTTATCCTTGTGAGGATTAGACTTGTCCTTGAAGAGCCAACACCTAGAGTGTGTGAAGCCTGCATATGAAATTGTTAACTACTGCCTTAGCAAAAATAAACCACATCTATATTAGCAGGATGAGGATCTATAGATGAGCTCTCCCCAAAAAAGAGACGCTGTTTAAAAAATGCCAAGTATCCTGGATTTTATCCTGGCTCCTTAATACTCTCTTCATTATTTAGTCCTTACCATCAACTGGATTTACTAGCTTTTCAGGATGTCCTATGGGATGGGCATAGACTTTTGCTTGTTGAAAAAATGTCACTGCCTTTTTCTTCTTCAAAAATGGGAAGAGATCACTGTTCTCTGAAAAAGGACTAACATTCTCTACTGTTAAAATATGGATAAACTCTGACCTCTAATTTTTCCAAAGTGCTACAAGAGGATTGTCACAACTAGATTGCTGTACCAGTCCCAAACTGCCTGCAGATACTTAGGTTTTACTGCCTCTTCCTGTTGCACCTGTGAAGAAAAACCTAAACCACTCTACTGTACAGAATGCAATAAAATAGCAGCATTTTAATAAAAAAAATTAATTACTAAAGAAAAAGAGAGAGAGAAATTTCTTTCATGTCCCTACAAAGCCTTTTGACAAAGCTAGTATCAAATAAATTAAATTGATGGCACTTTGCTCTCAAACATATGCGCAAACAGATCACATCCAGCAGTTTCATCAGAAACAGCACTTTTAGTAATCCAGTAAAAGAGGGCTTTCAATTTTCCTAAATGGTACCAACTTGGACTGAAACTGACTGAATTTCAGTGAAGGAAGTACATCCAGGCATTAAAATCACAGATCCAAGGGAAATGACACAATTTTACCTCATGATTCTGACTACTTGTTCTTTGGACAGCTCCATTACCCATTTGTGCTGAACCAGGGATCTGAAGTCGGCTCAAGTGCAGGCAATCCATTTTTGTCTTTCCTATAAGGTCTGTCCACTTTACTCAGTACTGACTTTCTGAAAAGCCAATGAATTTGCTTCTGGCCTTAGTGATACTGAGATCTAATCTAGATTCATCATGAATCCAGAAAGAAGAAAGGAATACAATCATTCCCCTACCTAAACTAAGAGGACTAAGTGAAGAAATAAACTTTCTCATCAAAGCGGGATAAGATGAAAGGCTTGAGGATGAAAGGGGAAGATTGGGAAAAGCAGCTTGAGGGGAATGGAACAAAGAGAAGACTAGTAGGGAAAGGAAAAGGGAAGTTAGGAAGAGAGTTTCCTTATTCCAAATTTAGAAAAGGAGTGATTTGAGATGACCTATGAAACCTGATGCAAGACTCCAGTCTGCTTTGCATAAACCCTGAAGTCATTGGAAACTATGTGTCACATAACAATTGTGATAACCATGTCCTAGGTTTCCCAAAAGCTACCCAAAACATTTATGTTCATCTCTCTGAATTTCAGTTTCCCATCTGTCAAGTAGGAATAATAATTATCCTCTCATATGGATAATGTAAAAACAAATTAATTAATGCTTGCAGATACTGTAATAATGAGGATCATAAAAAAGCACAACAAATACTAACTCTGCATTAGGAACAGGGTTTAATTAATCTGTAGTAAACAACAAATGGGACTTTTGTTCTCTACATTTATATCTTAGCAAAATGAAATCTTTGTATTTAAGAACTCACAGACTAAGCAATACCTGTAAGAGCGGTAAGCAAAAGACATTGACCATGCAGAAAATATGAATGCAGAGAATATGAAACACTGAGCCAGAACTGAGAGGAAAAAGTAAACTGTGACTGTGTAACTTAAAGGCTATCTGACTGTGAGGGGGAAGTAGGAATGGATAAAACAATAATTTAATCCAGACACTTCTTAAGATTGCCTTTGCAGCTTTCATAATTGCCTTTTAACTCCACATTATGTGTGTGCTCAATACTGACGTTCATTCAGGCACTCATGAATCTTCCACATTGACACTGTGTGCACACCTGTATAGATATATTAAGTAATTTTCAGTTAAAGCAATAAAACACATTTAGAACTAACAGTGCTACTACATAGTGACGTTAACAAATTCACTTGCAGCATAAATTATTCGTGTACAATAGCAGCTTGAAAATGTATTTTTCAATTCTTTTGAACTTAGACTAATCTTAAAACAACAAATGATGAAAGTTCAAACAAAAGCTAATTTTATTTAATGAACTAAGCAAGGAGGTATTGTGAAAGTATTGTGCAACCAAATGCTAAGCTAATTATTGTAAGAACAAATAACTGTTGCCATAGTTACTGGACAGTGTTTTCCATAATCACTTTTATCTCTTCAATAAATCTTTGTGACACAACAAATATAAAAAGTTGACTGTAAAATGACTATTATGTTTTGAACAGCATTTAGTTATGAGTGATCTCTCATTGTACTTATGTTCCCATGTTTGTCAGAGGATAACAAAAGACAGGTATTTGATCAAGTCAACAGGGAAACAATTACAGCTATAGCTTGGCTTCTGGACTTCAGTCCAGGTTGTTGATTTTTAGCATTTAGACATTTTCTTTTCTGCATCACACACATTTGTGTTGAATTTCTTGTCTTTAGATACTTTGTAAAGTATCAAGAAGGCTGGGTCATCCTCTCTTCTTCCCCCATTCATGTGTTATACTTTTATGTTAGTTCACATTAGGTAATGCAGGGAACTTCACAGTAACTGAAAGCAAAGCAAAAACCAAAATTTGGGTCATAAACAAGCGAAGATGAAAGCCAACATCAAAAGCATATATCACTGCTGAATGAAACAAACTCCTCTGCTCTGACTGAATGCCTCTGTAAGGGAGCCCAGTCTGTATTATGCTATAGATTCCACAACTGGCTTCTGCAAAAAGCATCCTCAAATAGTAAATATTCCATGTTTCCCACATTATTGCGTCCACAGTTACACCAGTGGATTCATTACTAAATCTAATGCCTGGAATTAATCTTAGTTTAAAAGGTCTTGAGAAAATACTGATTTTGACTGGGAAACTCCAGATAATAAAGACAAATAGGGGTACCACAGATTAGGCTATCTATTTGGAATTTTCCAAATTCAACTTTTGAGCATAGACATTGAAATGAAATTTGCAATATTAGAAAATTAATGTATTTTAGATATTTGTATTAAATGGAATTTATTTGCTTCTCTGATACTCTGCAATTTCATGTAACTCCTTCCATCTTACATAGGATGCTGAAAAAAGTCCCACAAACCAGATGTGGCTTCAAATATGTTTCTTTTTTAACTTCATGAGTAACTGATTATCAGCTAAAGCTAGCCACAAATTCTACAATAAATTCTCATAAGGGTGACCATTTTCATATGTTTAATAAAAACATCTTGTGTATTTATAAACCTTTTTTTCATGTCACCAGTATGTTTCTGACTTTCTGATGAGTTCCTGGAGGGTAAAGAAACTTCTCAAACAATGTTATTGTACAAGGCACTCCAAGTTTTCAGTTCCAGAGGCAGGAAATCTGGCCACTGCAAGGTCCACAAGATTCAAAGCCATGTTACATGAAAGAAGCTCTGTTACCTTTATAGTTTCTCTGACTGTAGGTGTTCCACAACTGGGAATATGGCAGCCCAGAGAGGCAGGAAGGAGATCTCACAAGGAGAGGTTGTGTTAGAGCAGTCTTACAGTTCCTGAAGCTGAAAGTGCCATTCCTGACAGTTCCATAATGTTTACAGAAACAAGAACATCACAGTTCAAGTCAACACTGGGAGACTGTAGCATTTCAGAGCAACAACTTGACCATTTTTTCCCAGCAAGTATTTTCATAAATTTCAATACATTAAAAAAAAATTCTATTTTAATCAGTTCAGCAAACAAAAATCATATTTTTGGCTGGTTTTGCCATATCTGTCAAGAACAAGAACAAAGGAAATGAAGTGGAATTTACCCAAAGAAATTTAATTCTAAAATAAGCCCTACAAAAAGTTGCACTGGTTTCTATCAAGTTCAGATCTATGCAGATTCCACAACATTGTTTAAACTTTGCAGGTCAAAACACCAGCACTGCTCTCTGAGAAGCAGCACAGTTCAGAGGGGACTGGCACAGACTATCTTCACATTTCACTGGTTTTTGCTGCTCCTTTTGCCCTCTGAAAGGCTCATGGCACCTGTAAAGCTCAGATCTGAACCTAGAACTGGGAATCAAAACCTGAGCCATTTATCTTCCTGCTTCTCAGATGCATCAGAATCTAACATATTAATACATGAAACAAGATACACAAAAAAGCGTGCCATCAGATGGTTAGCAGAGGAACTGGGTAACTAAGAAGGCCCAGCATAGAAAATAATCGCTTATAAAATAAGATTTGAAAACAGCAAAGAACAAAGAGGAAATCAGTTCTACAGTACTACAGTAAAGAATATTTTTAATAGGGCTAAAAGGGACTCTAAATGCTGAATTTTGGATCACATGTCAATGACTCATGCATTCCTGGATAATTTTTTCTTCCCTTCTAATTTTTCCAGCCCAGTAAGAAGCTTCATTATTAATTTACCTAAGTTTGAATGCCTAACTTAAACTAAGCTTTAGTGCACTTTTCAGTGCTTCTGTGATAAAACCACCAGTTCAACTTCACTGCCTGCACTGTCACTTACTAAAACTATTTCTCAGATAAAAAATAAAAGACTATATCTGTTGCAAGGATAACTGTTTAATGAGAAGAATGGGTTAATTACATTAATTTCACCTTGTAACAATGAAATTTTAGAAAGCTAAAATGCCTTGAACAAATAACCAATAACCTAATAGCCTAAATAAATCCTCACATTCCTTACTCACAGCAAATGTATTTTGTTAGAGAAAGGAAGAATTGTATTGCAAGAATTGTCTTCATAGGAATTACAGTATCTTAACTTATTTTACATCAATTCTGTATAGTGATTCAGATCATTCTTTGTTTTAGTCCAGGGTATGCTGGAGATGAAGATGCTTACTGTAGCAAACAAAACTTTTTGGGTTTTCTTTTAGTATTTTTCAACTTGTTCATTTGACTACAAGACTCTGCAGATCTCATGCTGTGATGGATTTTAGCTTTGCTGGCATTAAAGTATTCAGTGAATTACACAGAAATGTTACTGGTAAAAACATCCAGTTTGCACTCCTTGTGCTTGGGAGCACATTTTGTGCTGTGAGCTGTGATGCAGTTCTCAAAATATTTTGATGGTTTTTGCTACTTAAAACTTAAGTGCATCTAAGTGCACAAAGTTACACAGATTTACACAGTGCATCTCAGAGACAGCATCTTTCTCCATCCAGCACACAGGCCTTGATTAGGCTTTGAGCACCAGCTTGTAGGTTATATTGAAACTTGTTTCTCCAGTAACCTGACAGAACAAAATTCTTATGCATAACCCAAATCTTAGGACTGGATAACCTCTGCCAATACAAGATATACCATGCCATCAGACAGCCCTAGGAAGCAGAAAGCCCATTCAGGGAGCAAAAGAGATGCAGTGAGGAAGAAAAGTTAAATAGTAACTGAAAGAAGGAATTCAGACTTCAGTGGCTGAGGAGATTATTAGATTTAGGTCAACAGCCTCACTGGAGTGATTACTAAACTTTTCTTTCATAACCTCACTTCTAGGATTACAACCCTACTTTCACTGCAACTTTTAAGTGTTCATACTTACCAATATTATCTCTTAATAGTAATTTTGAAGTTTTCATAAAATTTTATGAAGTTATTCCAAAGCATTAGACACAGAGAAACAAAATACACAACTCCTAACTCTGCACACACTTGCATCACTTGTTTAATGGATTTTCCCTTGAATTCTATCAGTGTAAGTGAGAAGGGGGACAAGGCTCTGCATCTCTTAGATAAATAGAAAACATTCTTTGTACCATTACATAAAACTCACTTTGCAAAAGACTTCTTCTAAAGCTTTTTTACTATTTTACTTATTTCCTTGCCTGATTAGCTTTTAACCAAATGTAGATGTTTTCCTTGACCTCCTTTCAAAGCTAACTAATCCCTAATCCCCCAGTTATGCAATTCTGAAGGATTAAACGTTTGTCATGAAAGAGTCAGGATTTGTTTAGACTGAATAAATTTCAGTGGCTTACATACAGTTCATTGATTAAACTACATTCATAGAATGCTGCCTCTTGTCATAGGAAGTCTGCCAAAGTACTCTATTTAGATGTATATAAGCTTCTGCTCACAGTTAAACACACAAAATATTAGCATGTGGTACACCTTAGAAGAGAATGAGGCTCTTTTTATACATAACACTTGTTCCACCTCTGCAGAAGTATTACCATAATATAATATCTATATTGCAGTACCACCTGAATGCCACCTGGTCAGATATCCCCTATATTATGTAAAATTACAATCTCTGCTCCAAAGCAATCAACCTAAAGGGCAGGACAAACCAGGTGGAGGAGATAAACAAGTGGGTTGGTCTGGGGATGGTGGCAAGGACAGGGTAACAAATAATAGGATGCACAGAATGTGCAGCCAGTGAGGAAGAACAATCCCAACGTGCCATCTGCCCACCCATAATTAGATTAGAGCTCTCTCTATGCAGCGCAGCAGAGCAGTTTTGAAGAGACACTTGGAGGAGAACACAACCTTCTCCTATGTCTTAGAAGTTCTCCTGTGCCTGGTAAGGTGTCATGAGACAAAGAACAAAGATGCCCAAGGAGATGCCCAAGTGTCAAGGACCTAGTAAGGTTACAGACAGAAAGGGATAAATCCTCTCAAAGGCATATTCCACTTGTTTTTAAGGTTTTGCTCACACAGTAAGAACATTCTTTACAAGTCACCTTCATGGTGGTTTAAGCTAACTCGTTTTGCTTCTCATTTACAATGAGCTGGGAACTGCTATTTCCAGTTACACTATCTTAGTTAAAAATGTAAAACCTCAATTTCTTGGCATTCATTGAACAGCTGCTTTTTACTTCTTAGAACACACTGAGATCATCTGCAGAGAAGTGAAGATGTCTTTATCGTAAGTGTCAACACCAAGAGAGTGATTTAGAAGAACTGAAAACGTATTTTTTAGGGTATACATGAACCTCTCTACAAGAGGAAGTCAATAATATCTTTCTTCCTTAGACATAATGATCCCTGCTTGAGTTTCTATCTCTTCTTCTAAAACAGTATGTCTGTCTCTCTTGGGATAGGAAATCAGAATACATGACCCGCTTTCATCAATTGCTGCTTTCACCTACTGTTGCAATCGCTGTTTTAAACAGCTGAAATAAAATGGTCATATACAATTCACCTTCAAACCTTCTAAATATGTAGGGTCAGGAATTATTTAATGCATCTAGATTAGTGCCCTTCAATTCTGAAGTGAAAAGCTTGGGATTTCATTTTCAATTAATTCTGATAAATAAATCGCTCTACAGTGTGAGCAGGGACTATGCAGTAAATAGCCATGAAATTCAAGTTTAGCAAAAACAGTTATAGCATTGCAACATATCTACTGAATATAAAATGCAAAAATAGTACTTTTCATGTTTTGTATATTTTCTGTAAATACAATGTTTTGCACAATTACATGCTCCATTCTTTCTGGAAATGTAATTTTCAGTTTCTACTAGGACAGGAAAAACAGCTCACTGAACTTGCGGCCTGAGTATTGCAAAATTTTGTACAGATAAGCTAACTCTTAAAAAGAAAGTCACACTACTTGTTCACATTATGGGTGGATACCCCGAATGGCTGCAAAATATGACTGAAACCATTACCTTGCAGATAACCACAGCTTTACAATAGGTACTGACAGCTGCAGATTTGCTGTACTTAAGACAAAATCTGGGGGAAATTCATAGCTGTCACAGCTGTGTGCCTGCATTTGTAGCATCTCAAAACAAAAATACTGATCAAGGATGAAAAATAGCTGAGTAAAACTGAAAGCAGAAAAATAAAGACAACAATTGAAAATAATGGAGATTAAGGAAATGAAAATTAAGGGAAACTAAGGCCTCAAGAAACAAAAGGAACTGTGCGAGTGCATGTGCCTTGTGTTGGGCAGCCTTGTCATGCTAATACTCATCAAAATACAGCTTAATCATAACAAGTTAAAAAAAAAAAAAATCACAAGTTGTGGTGAGCAAGAAGATTAATACAAAATCTATTTCCTGAAAAATAATGTCACCAAAGTAAACCAAGAGAAAAACACTGATTAATAAAAAAGCAGCAAAGGCTTCTTTTGTGTTTTGCTTTCCTAACTTTCAAAGCAGGTATTTTGACCCTAAAAAGTATGGGTTTGTTTTTTCCTAAATATATACAGTCACAATACACTATCAAAACTGTTAGATTTATTTACTATTACACAAACTAGACTGCACATCAAACAGCTTTTACTGTAGGCTTCATACAGAAGAGTTAAGAAGCCTTGCTGGATTATCAGCAGAATTAGCAGAAATCACCTGGAGCACAATTCCTCTTGTTTCTACTTCAAGAGCAGGCAGGATTTAGGAGTACAGTTACAGGACTTGTCATGAGGGATTTCTCAGTGTAACTCCAGGCTGAGGCATGACCCTCCCCATGGCACGACCTGGGGACACACCACAGGGGCACTGGATATCCAGGTCCTCAACAAGGTCAAACAAGACTGAATGCGTACAGAGGGCTCTGGGGCCAGGCTAATTCGCAGGGAAAGGATCTTCTACAAAGATCTCAAGCTGGGATCTAGGTAGAAAGCACTACCACTGTGAGAACAAAACTTCAGAACACATTTATCAGCCATTGACCAGACGAGGAAAGACCACAGGGCTGTAAAGCAGGGAAGTGTGATACAGGCACTGGAAGTGAATCCCTGGGTTTGGGGAACTGGCACAACATTGAACAGGAGTAGGCGGCAAACGCAGTTAACAGAATACAGGATGTATACACAGCACATACACACACATGATATTTGAAAAACTTCAGGAAAGAGGGACAATTCCTGCTTAGACTGGTTCTACTGCTAACTATAAAAGAACATAAATGCAAATTTAAAGAATAATGGTGCTGGGGCAAGTCCTGCAGTAGATGTGGGTGCATGCTTAACTCATGTATTTTGCATTCTTCAGTGTTTCTGGACAGACTTTGAATTCCTTGATAGTACACTCAAACTTATTGCATGTAACTCCTAACACTTCTAATAGCTTTTAAAATACATTGGTATTTCCCTGGATGTGGGCTTAAAATACTTATTTCTGAATGTAAATTGCATATATCTCATCCAAGAAAAGAAAGCCATTTCTACATTTACTCTCAAACCTCAACAGAATACTGTACTTTGCTAGATTTTGGAGGAAGAGCAAACAAATAGCTTCCAGTCCTACTTTTGAAGAAAAGGTAACTGAGAAGTAAAGGAGACTGCCAGTCTCAAGAGTTACAACAGGATCTGGGAAAATGACGTTGTCAATGGTTACAAAAGAACACACAGTGTCTAACCAGATGGAAGATGCAATTTCTCAAAAAAACAAAAAAAAAAAACCAAAACAAAGACAAACAAACTAACTAACTAACAAAAAACTAACAAAAAAAAAAAAGTTAACGTTTAGTCACCAGGTTTCACCTAAGCAATAATTTTCACCTGAAATAATGTTGAAACGAAGTATTAAACCAAACATATGTGAAACTTTTGGAAAATCACTGTACAGTAAGGATGACATTTACTTCAGTGTTGACCAGCATAAAATCTTGGCATATGTTATGATGGTGTGAAGTGCTGGCTGGGGCACATATTTCCTGTACTGTCTCATAAGCTTTAGTCCATGCAATATGCAAGAGTTTCCAGATGAAATTCTAGTGTTCCATACATTAAATATCCCGTATTACTTCATTATTGTTTATTAATTAATTTCTAGAAGGACATTATGTTTTCGGATGACAACAGTATCATGAATTTATAGAGAGATGTCTAGAAAAAGAGCAGGACAGAAAATGCTATTTCAAGTTAGCTCTTTTGTTCAATACTTTGGTTGTTTATTTTAAAGACAGTATCTTATAACATTTTTTTGCCTAATGACTGCTCTTCTATTTTAAACCTTAAACAATCTGTTCCATGAACCACCTGGAAAAAAGTATTGAAAAATAGTTGAAAACATCCTTTCATTATAATTCCTGGAAAAATGTGACAGTCATTATCTATAATGAGACTTTGGTATTTACAATGAGTTAATTTAAATATCATGCTGATCTTCCCTCTCCAAGGAGCACTGAATGATCAGAATTCATTATGTTGCCTGTTATAATGCTGTTATTTCTTGTCATAATGAAGACAGCATAAAAAACCACACCAGAACAGAAGATACATCTTGTAAAGCTGAAATGCCATTAAAAAAAAATAAAAACCTCTTTTCTATTCCTCATACTTGGGTCAGACCTGCACTACAAGGCACTGGCTGAACACTGACCACAGCTTTCATGATCCACTCTCAAAGGCTGACTGACCCACAGAGATAATATCGGAGGTTCTATTACTCAGCCACACATCCTAATGAGAAACTTTCCCATTTCTGCACCACAACCCCCAACAGGTTGGCTCACAGACACACCTGTCTTTGCCTCACCCAGGCAGGTCAATGGTTTGTGTGCATGGTCTGACACTACCAAGGCAGAGGAGCCAGGGAATGCTGCAGTGCCTTACGTTTCAACATGGAGGTGTTCTGGGCTTTTATGTAACTGCATCTAAGGAGGTTAAGGAGCTGTAATTAGCACACATCACCTCGCTGTCACTGCAGCTAATCAGGCTGAAAAATCCCAAGTGTCTCCACTCCTGAGCAATCCTGCTTCTTGCAATGGAATTTTCAAGCTCTTCTTGCTAATTGCTTACACGGCTTTCAGACTCTCTGGCACCATGGAAAGCTTCCTTTTGGTGTGGAAACAGGGGTGTGGGGGGCAAGATTCTCACAATGGAAGTGACCTTTTCTCTCTGCTAGAAATCTCAGCAGAGGCATGGACTGTTCTGAAGACATCTATTAATATTAACAATGCAGACCAATTTGAAGGTATATTCATTTTAATTCTCACTGAATTTAGGGGTAATCCTAGGCTCTAGGATTAGTAGCCCTACAGTCTACACTGTAAAGTGAACAGCTTTTCAAAACAAAATATTCTAGGTGTCAAATCTGGTACCACACTGCCAGCTGCCAGCACAGCTGTGGCTCAGGCTCAAAGCATCCAAATCACGATTACAAACAGCCATGGTTATGTGATCTGCTGCTGAGTCGTGGTTGTTAGATGCTCAAATACTACTTGCAACTGATCAAATCAGACCACATGATTGACAGCTTGGGATCAGGATAGCAGTCTCAAGCTTTCCTCATTGAGAGTATCTCCCAGAATGAGACCTAAGTGTGCACCTGAGCACAACCAAGACATATAAGATGGATGATGGAGAAGTCTGTAGCTGAGAATGGGCTTAAATAGTTTCTTTGTTATTTTAAACGGCCATTTACTCAAACTTGAGAATCTATATCCTATTAAACTGATGCCTGCTCAGTCTAAATGTGTTGTTCCCACATCACAGACACAGGTTATCTAAGACCCAACTCTTTTAAGTAACCATCCAACCAGCTGCTCTTTCCTGGTTATGGCCAGTGTCTCTTGAGCTTCTCTCTTCCTTCCCAGGACCAATGGTAAAATATTTTTCATTGCAGGTCTGTCCTTGTCAGCCTCCTCTCTTCAGGCTGTAGAATACTGTCTTCGTTTATCAGCTTTAGAGTAATTTTTAACTGAAGTAATTTTTAAGATTACATGACTGTTTCACAATATGAGGTACAAGTGTACTTGTAGCAGAGTCACTATTTAGGGAATGTCATAAGCATAGGCATAAAATAAATTCTAACAGCCAAGAACTAAATGTTGTTTAGATGTTTATATCCTTCTTCTATCATATCATGTTAACACGATTTTATTTTTGCTTTGTGGCTATTCTTACAACTATACAATTTTTAGAAATGAGGTTTCATGAGATCACCTTGAGAAAAAATAGCCCCTTATAAACTAAACAACAAATAATTTTGTTTTGTTACTGTATCAGATGGATGATATATAAGCTGCTAGAGGAAAACATATTTTTAATGTCAGTCACCCGATATCACAATTTGTTTTTTTAAATTAGCTGTATTGCCAACACAAATGCAAATTTTAAGTGGATCTGCATATTAGAGATTAATAAAAAGGTAGAAAACACAAAAGCTTCTGAATGTTTTTCTAGAGGACATAGTTTAAAAATGTCAAGGACAAATTTGCTATGTAAAAATAGGGCAATGCACTATTTAGTCATTAGGTTTTTAAGTTAAAAAACAACAAAAAAAACCCAACCCAAAAAACCAAGCTAGCAATCTCCCTTTTTATTGAAGGGTCACTGTAATGCAATAGGACTCAGTAAGCAGTTGTGAAATTAAGCCCTCCAGAACCTGGTTGCAGCTTTGGAATGTGACCATTGTTGTGCAATGGAGTTTGTCACCATCATATGAAAACCCCATTGGGAAATACATCTTTTGTTTACCTGCTCATCACAGATAACCATCAACCGATTCACATTCTGTAGTATTTTACTAAGGTCTAAAACAATACCCGAACTGCAAACATGGCCTTTTTCACTAAACACCTCTATTCAAGAAATACTAAATAAGTTGCATCCATCCTACATACAGAATGTTTTCTCCTTTTTTGTGTTTCTCTTTAAAGAGGAGGCATGTCAATAGCCTCATGGCCTATTAAAAACTTCTCTGTTCTTACTACCTATTTTTACCCACCTAAAAAAAAATACACTAGTGATGATGAGCTAGCTATTCAGTGGAATATTAATCATGCTGATGTCTCAAGCAGAGGCTTGACCTCTGCTCAGGAGGAAAAAGCAGCAAAAGCAAATTAACCCACACATTGAGATGTCTATATAAGCAGAAGTATTTTCTATTACAATCAGAGTTCTCTGGAATTCTGGAGAATCTCAGGGCACATCTACACAGGTGGATGTAAACAGAGCTCCTCTGCTCATTCCCTTGCTTGAACTGAGGGAGACTGGTGCTGATTCAGAATTTGTATAGCTGCATTTGCATGGCACTGGCCAGACCAGATGTAGAGACAAGGCAGGCAGAGGAACTCAATAAGTCTGCACATGTCTGCAGACACTCATCCTGAGATGCAGACTTTCCCCATCCTACAGAGGACAACATAATAAAGATGTTAATCAAACTTCTCCATGAGGGAGCTAAAGACATACTCCAAGGTTACATATAAACTAAAAATATGGCTCCAGACTTAGATTCTTAAATGTGGATTTAGGAAATTAGCTTTGCAATATGCAGTGTTGACGCAGCAAGTTAACCTACAGTATCTTAATTTCCTCAAATAGCACAATTTATCTGAAATACACAAGCTAGTTATGCCTTAAAGGAGGTGCTTTTAACTTGTTTAGTGAAAAGCCTTCACTCCCATGTCTTTGGTAACTTGACTGCCCCAAGACTAAGGACTCTCATGACTTAGAAGATCTTTTCAATGGCAAACATCTATTTGTCGTTTCTGATCTGTAGTTAATCTCAGGGCAAATTTGTCCTCTAATGCATCACAGATACACCTGCTACAGAAGTATAAAAGGCTTCCCACAGATTTTAAGTGTGCAAGAAACAAAAAAAACACAGGCAATGAAATCTGCTAGACTAATGGCTTTTGAAAAAGGAAAGCACTTGGCAGCCGTTTAGAAATGAGCATTTTAACATTCAGACTCTTTTCAAAAGGTGACAGTGATTAACAGTTCAGTGATGCCACTGGATCTTGTATGACTATGCCTGTGAATCAACCTCAGACAAACTGTAGCAAAAAGGGCTATTTTTAAGATTAAAGCCTCACAGGACAACCTTAGTCAGAAAGGTTGGTTCTAATAGGGCACAGTCACATAACAGCAGTACAAATGATAAAGAACAGGTTTTTTTCTGGCCATCTGTAGCCCGTGATGTGCAAGTATTTTAATGGCAAATTTGTTTAGTAATAACTATATTATTCACAACTCCCTGGGAATAACGAATTACACCCTAAGCATCCTATCCATTCATTACATATGAAAGAGTTCCTCCAGGTTAGATGTACCTGATAAAATCAATTTGAAGAGTGGGGAAAAAAAGCCTCTACTCTGCTTTTGAAAGCAGTGCAGGACCTGGATATATCCACAGAACCTAATTTGTTAGTCCAAAATTCCTGTCACTTTTCTGTTGACAACTCACCACAGTGCCTATACTGCACTGCAAGACTCGGGGAAAGAATGCAGCAAGATCTCCATCCTCACAGCCTGGAGGGGTTAAGTGGGTAGGAATTGTCTCAGCACTCTACGTGATTTACAGCTTTCTATAATGTGTTCTGCTTGCTCTATCATGTGAAAATATTAAAGAAAATCGTCTTGGATTCATAACAGGAGCAGCAAGTGATTTGTGAACTGAGAGTTTTCACTTGTCATTTTAAGATGCACAGTAACAGGATGTTGGTTACACTTCAACAGAGTATTTCATATGTATTTATGGGGAAAGAAAGTTATTACTTTGTAATAAAGTTCTCATTAAGTTCTAGACTATGCTTCCGTGTGTCACTCTAGAACTCAGCACACGGTCTTCTGGTCTGTCCTAGAGACTGCACTGCCTTGCCCTTGTTCTGTCAATGTGTGAACATGTACACGGAAACACTGCATATGTGAAGGGAATAATTTGCTATAGCTTAATAGAGACATTACTTACACGACATGTACAGAGATGCCCAAGAGATATCAGGCCTTAGGCAGCTCCAATCTTTCTGATGATCCTCTGAGCAGAAAAACCTCCTACACAGAGCTGTCTTTTAAAAGGCACAGTCTTACTCCTATCATAACTTCTCATGTCTATATTCTGCCTAACATGCCTGGAGGTGGGGCTGAGGCACAGCCTATTCAGTAGCTATGAAGAGATTGCTAAAGAGCATACACCATGAGTAACTACTGAAACCATTTTNTCACGGAAAAAGAGGAAAAAAAAAAAAAAAAAAAACAAAAAAAAAAAAAAAAAACAAACCAAAATCCTTTCCCGCTTTGTACTGTTTGATACAACACAATATATTTTTTTATTCTAGGTTAAGGAAAATCACATGGTATCATTTTTTGGTATGATTGTTAATCAGGAAAACAAATAAAAATACTTTAAACTTATTTAAAACTTATTTAGTTAACTTTACTGAACAATTTTAAATTTTAAAGGGAAGACTTCAGTGCAGTGATCACGGGTTCATGTTGAAATGAAACAGAAGAGTGCATATCAGGACAATGCTTAGGATGTCACTGTTAAGCTTAATTAATCATTCTTATTTCTCTCTTGAGTCATCATAATGAGATTTTTTAATAGGGAAACCACTTCAAGAGAAATTTTTGAAGCTGATGTTCTAAGAGATTAGACAGGGAAAATGCTTTAGCTTACAAAGATTCTGCACAGCACATATTAATAAATATACAGATGAATGTAACTTACAGTCTCTATTTCCATAATCTGTAGTTAAAGAAAGAGATAGATAGGAAGGTTTTTTTTTTCCATACCAAGGGGCGTGGGATTTTACAATTGTAGCTGTTTTGAACTTACATTATTAATATTTTAGTGTGATTTTAGGTACCTCCTCTGAACACATACAAAAGGTTGCATGCTGATAGCATAAGATTTTTCTTCAATTATCATAGCAATATTTTTAAGTAGAAAAGAATATGGAGAATATTAAAGGGTTTCCTTATCTGTTGTTCCAAGAAGTGGCTTTTAGTTAGAAATAACATTTACGTAGAACCAAAATTTCAGCATAATGAAGAGTGATATTTGGCTCTGCCAACATATTTCAGGATCTCATCACATGGTTCCTCAGCAAGTTGCTTTTGGTTTCAGCCCTCTCTCATTACCCCTTCCCATCTGACTGAACTCATCTGATCTTTTTAGGCATTCCCACATTCAGCCAACCAGCTACTCACTGTCAGACACCCAGCACCATATTTAGGGTGTGCCTTTTACATACAGAGGCCAATAGGAATGCAGTTGCCTCATTTTGTCTGCCCCTTCAGAGCTGTCTGCCCTCCCATCACGAAACCTTTGCCAACTCAAGAGAAAACGTTCTCAGCCTACAGGCTTAGCTTTCAGATTCCGCATATGCCTTTGCTGAAAATACAAATCTGTAGTAACAATAAAGGTGTTTTAATATATATAACTTACCTAATCTGAATAAAATGCAATTAACTTTTAACATTCATGCAATAATTTCATTATTGCAGCTAAAAAAATAATTCTCAGAATCCATCTCTTCCAGAATCTCCAAGAAAAATACTCTTTGTTACACCATTTTCTGATTCATTCGACTTTGGAAGAAAAATAAACACATTGCTGTGTTCAATATTGTTGCACAAGAGAATTCACAAGAATGAAATGTGTACAAAGTTCCTAGAAAAAAATGCAGCAATGCAAGCTGCCAACTTGTTCAATGTCAAGCTCTAGGCAGTATAGCAGGACTAGCAGTAAATGACTCATAGTGAGTCACACTTTAGCTATTTTTGCTTTTAAAGTAATGCCAGGCGCTGTGTTAATATTCAACCCTGAGTAAATTTAGCAATGCAAGAAAACAAGTGTTTCCATGGTTGCTCCTTCACAATGTTTATGGTATATACACAGCCATTAGGCACAGGAATTAAGCCAAATTAAGAATATGGAAATGTTCCTCTTTCATTTACAACTGAATTTTGCTACACTGGGTTTCATGACTCACTCAGCTCCTAGTTTTTCCAACTCTAACAAAAATGTAAGCCATAGCTAGCACAGCACTGTTATGTTAGTGGTCAATAGCCATTGCTTTCCTCTAAATTACAGCTTGTGCTGCGTACACTGCTGAGCTGGAAGAATGATAATGAAGTTTTTTTTTTCAGGACAAAAAAAGACTGGCAAGAAGGCCTCACAATCTAAGTACATCCATCATGGGCAAATGTTCTGTGACACTTCTAAGGAGGAGCTGGCAAAGCTGAAGCCAAAGAGGAGGACTGAAGGGAAGAAAGAGGTTGTGGCATCACCTGGAAAGGGAAAGCAGCTTCAGTAAAAGGAGGAAGGATGCTGATTGAGGCTGGGGAGCAGCTGGGTAAAATGAGAGAAGTGCTGATGAGAGTACAACAGAGCTGGAAAATATCTTTTCATGACACAGCTGTGATGTGACAAAACCCATATGCATGGGCATGACACAGCCATGTTTTCTTAGGTGAGCAGGTACTTATGGAATTGTGGAGTATGAGCCCAACTAATACAGACATCTGACAAAGCAGAAGTAGAGATCAAAACAAAACCACTCTGGAGATCAGAAAAGAAGAATTCAATCTACATTGTAGAAAAAAAAAAGACCCACAAAAATCTCAAAGCAATGGATGCTGCAGCAAAGGTTAGGTGAATAGCTTACTTTGCCCACACTAATAACAGAGCTGCCAAATGACTACATATGATTGCTAGTTAAACTTTTTTGTTCCCATTTTAATACAGTGATTTATTCATTAGTCTTAAATAGCAGTAATTACTATTTTTATTGTAGAAGCTGATAAAGCAATCAGAAAGCTGTTACGTTTTTTTTCCTTGAAGGAAACTCTTCAGCTTTTCTGTACAAAGTCTTCCATCCTGCAATAAGCAAGGATTGTTTTTCTGCATGTCTATAAACTAGACACTCAATTTATACTGGGAGCTTAGATAGATCCTGAGGAACAGCCTTCCTGCAAAAGCATCTTTTGATTTCAGTAAATCTTGGCCTGACCCTTCAACTTTCAAATAGGAAGTGAGGGAGAATACCTAAGGATGGGCCAAATCCAAAGAACTGAAGCAAACTGCTAAAGTCCAAAATGATGAAAAATTCTGTTCCATGGCTTCTTAACCCTGAAGGTATGTATCTCCACTAAGTCTCTCCCAGGTTCTCCAGGGATCTGAAGATCTGAGTTCTGTACTTGTCCAGAGCTGCTCCAGCCTGAATATCTAAGAATAAATTGTTTGTCTCACAACCTCTGGCTCTTGAAAGGAGGCACAGCTCTATTTAAATGGAAGAAGAAAAGGCGATGATGGAGATGTACAGAACTCAGATGTCTTTCCATTTCTTGCTGCAAGTTAACTAGTGCAGTACACAGTCATGCACACTCTCTTCCAGTCCTCCCCAGCACCCTTCCAATTTCCAGCTGTACATGATGGCATTTTGCTTCAACTGAAGGACTGCATAATCCCCTCTACACACCTGCCTGCAGCCAAGGGGCTGCTGAATGATGTCAGATGTAAATTCCATTCCATCCAGCAGCCTAACTCTAATGATGAGTAATGATAATTGCTACTGAGGCCACGAGGCAGGGAAAGCCAACAGCAATGTTTTCATGATATCATCCAGTCTCCAGTAATCCAGTCAGGAGAGGATCCAGAGAGGAGGCAAACATGTAATCTTCCTTGTAAGGGCTTCTTTTAGGTGCATATTTGTGAATTTATTTGCATAGCTTCCTGGGAAACTGCTTTAGTCACAAGGCTATGGTACAAAGCACTCTCACCCTCAATCCATTAACTGCTTCTCTCCCTCAACAGGTATTTTTAGTGCCTGTTGGAACACCTGTTAAGCAACTTGTCTTTAATCCTAAAATCATTCACTGCAAGTCTGGTAACACAAATCTACATCCACATTTGAGATTATAAGACATGATAAACCTATCCATACTTGTAAAGTCAGAAGCTCAGTCTAAAATCAGAGCTAATAACTGCTGAAAGGTGACAACTTAAACCACTCCTCAGTTGTGACAAAACATCTGAATGCTCCAAGCCTGTTTAAGTGTAAACGCCAACAAAGGTGTATGATTCCTTTGAGCTAATGGGGATTGAAAGCTACATCTCTTACCTTACCACTGAGAAACAGTACACAGAATTAGCACTTTAGTTCCCTGATAACATCAGTAATCATTTGAGACTCTGAAATTCCTAAGTCTACAGATTAGAGCCATGGTCCATTTCCTCTCCAGCCTACATAATACAAGCACAGGTGCTCACTCTCACAGTAAAAGAGATTAATTACCTTTGTGTTACTTTAAAGTAGGCACATTTTTAGTCAACTTATGCAATACTGTGACTGACATACAGATGTAAAGCACTCTGTGCTGATGGAACAGATTTGTCACTGAACAAAGCTCTTCAAGAAGGTGTGCCTTAGCCCTCCTCCTGGGAACCAAGACACTTAACTCCAGGCTCTGGCATCCAGTCTGAGATTCACAAACCTAAAATATGGGTGTTGCAGTCCTTTAGTGCCTCTCTAGCTTTCTTCCTCCGTTTCAGCTCAACATCTAACAGATTTGGGGGTGTCAAGAAGATCTCCAGTACATTAATGACATAGAATTCAAGCTGGAAAGAAACCATGCTCTACTGTGAGTTTATCAGAGCCTATGGCTTTTAAGGGGGGAATAATATGGATATCAAAAATTACAGTAAGCAGCCAATGCACATGAACATCTGATATGGAATTAGAGGATGTCTACTAATCTTGCTGTACGCTACTATTTTGCATGTTTTTATATGTTGTAAGTGTAGATCAGGGAAATTCCACTGATTTCAGACTTGCACTGGGACTTACCAAAGCAAGATATACCTCAACCTGCTGCACTTCTGACAGACACACCAAAAAGCCACATGGCAAAGAGTTTCAGGACCCATAAAAACACCAAGAGTTTTACTTTCTCTGAAGTGGAGTATTCTGAAGTTACCATTAAGTGTGATATGCACTGATGGATTATTATTTAGTCAGCATTATCTCAGAACTACTTGCCTGTTTCTCCTTGAATATGTTTTGTCCCTTAAGTCAATACAAATGCATTATTTGGAGTAGTAAAGTTCTACTTGAATTAGTATTTCCACTGATCCTCATGCATACTGATGGCACAAAGTTCTACCATATAAACTACTGAAATGAACATATAGAAAGAGTGAAAAAAACCAACTGTCCCTCAAAATAAATATTCAAGTAACAGAAACAAAAAAAAAAGTAAATAAAAGAATCCTCTAATTTTAAAGCTCCACTAAACTTTATTTTTCTCCTTCCTTCTCAATACATTAACTTCAAAATTAGAGCATCTCATTTAAAAATTTTAACACAGAGACGTTCTTCCTTTCCTCTTTCTTTGATTTTTTTTTCTTCTTGGACTGCTCTTCACCTGTTTACTTGTGATCATACTTCTAATTTAAAGTGTAATCTCATGGCAAAAGATCTATATGCTATATCATCTTTTAAATATTCCTGAATAGTGGGCACCATATATAATGGAAGGTAAAATTGTACTTAGCTGGCAGAGGCAGTCCTTGCATTTTCACTGCTCAGATTTGCAGAATAGTATGTATTACTACAACAAGAAAGAAGTGAATGAAAATTCTAAGTGAAATCACTGGTGATTTAATACCAGAAAGCAAATTTCCCATAGGGTATAATATATTTATTTAACATTTCTGAATTTTAGATACAGTCAAGGTTTAGTACCTATCCCTATGCTTCTCACTCATCTGAAATTTATAAAACATTTCTGATGAGCTCAAGTATCATCACAAGCCATGAGATTTTATGTTTCTATGTTGTATAACTGGATTATCATAGAGTCAAGAAATACAGGAACTGACTGAATCAAACTAAACTCCATTGAGGGACAGCATCTCTGTAAGCCAGAGTTCAGTGTTGGAATGGGAACAGTGACCAAAAACATGGTCACAGACTTATTTTGCTTGAAAATTTCTCACCATCTGGGCAAAGTTCTAAGGTTTTTCATCATCCTTCTAAGAGAAATAAAGGAGAAAAAAATAATATATTTTAAGATGGCATTTTATTAGATACTGTGATTGAATGCAACATCAAGGGAATAGAAGCAACATCTAGAAGCTCCCTTCCTGACCTATATATTCATATGAACAGTAAAAATGCCATGCTGGTAGCCATCAATGTGCTCAGTTAAGAGAGAATTATCCCATAGCAGTAACAATAAATTAACCTAAGTATTATCCCTAAGTGCATAATAATAATAAAAAATTATTTCCATGTAGCACTCTATTTCCTTTCTAGATTTTATAGACTCCATGCTGACCTGAAAGCCAAGCTGATATAAAACCAAGAATTACATCCTTAAAAGACTTTTGCAATGGAATAAAATGTAGATCTTTAACAAATACATGTACAGATGAGATGACAGACACAGAAGGAGATAGGAAGATCTTATCCTCAAGCAGCTGCTGATTAGAAGGGGAGATATAAGAGGAGAGACCTACATCTGGTGCTCTTTCTGATTTAGATGCGTCCTCCCTCGGCTGAATGCTTTACTATAGGGCTAAAGAGTTAGTGTCTCTCAGTATTTCCTTCTGAAGTTGTTGCCAGTTTTATATATAGTTAAATACACTGTGGACAGAGAGAGAGGGAGACTGATTCCAGAGTTACAGGTCAATCACTTAGTAGGCCAAGAGTCAGTCAAGTTCTGGTTTTAAATCAAGAATGAAACTCAGGTCTCTTATACTCATAAAGGAGAAGAGTTGTTGGAGGGGTTGGATTGATTCCTCTTTCATTTTAACTTTGAGTTACATGTCACAGCTCTAAATGCCAAAGCAAGAAACTTCTTATTTCGATCAATTTAATTAGAAAGGCAATCATTCCATCAAAGAAATTCAAAGAAACCAGGTCTATTGGCAATTGATGTTCTTTGTTAATCCACTAATACAGTTATTGTTAATGCAATTGTTCTGCCTTTTAGCAGGGAAAAAAAAACAACAAAAAAAACCAACAAACCAGAAAGAAAAAAAAGCCAATTTTTACCCGGGCAAAGTAATTCCAGATTGCAGGAGGAAACTTCTGATGGTTTCATTTATTCTGAAGTTGGTTTTCAGAAACTAGCAAGGACAGTAGCTGTGACGGTAATTTTGTACTTTGGATATTGTTCTTGGGTACCATTACAGCTCCCGCTGCTATACTGTGTGAGCATCCCATTTATCTAGTTTGTTTCTCTAGCTGATCTTTCCAAAAACTCTGTGATACAGAGTAACTTCAACTTATTCCATTATCAGACCCTCTTCTCTTAATCCTTTCAAAACTACAAGTGGGCTAGCTCACTCCTGAGCAGATCAGCTAGTTCCTTCCACGAAACACCCAGACAGGACAGTCCCAAAAGGAAAAGCCATGCCAAGTGTCTCTTCTCAGTTCAGTCCTCACGCCCGACCCAGAAGTCAGCTCTCACACAAATGCCTCTTGACAAACTCATTTTACTCCTCTGGGGCTGCAGTTTACTCCCTCAGCATCATGCCATGAAAACATTACTCTGGCACACTAAGACACACTTAGGTTTTTATCTACAGTTCTCTGAACTCAAAAAGATCACATAAACATAATTATGATGTTTTAGTGCCACTAGAGAAGCAGGGCAATTGAATGTTTTGCACGCAGTTGGACACAGCTGCTTTGCTCCATAGGCTACCAGCCCAGAGCAGCACGGATATGAACCAGTCCAGGTCCCTTCCTGCACAGTCCACGAACACAATAGCACAATACACCCAGAATTCCACACAGGGGTGGAAGGTCAGACCCACAAAGTTTTTCGGGACCTAACTCCCAGTGGTCTATCACTCTAAGACAATAAGAGGGTAACAAAGCAAAGACCTAAACTGAGGTCTCCTAAACTTCAAATTACCTTCCCAAGAGCTGGATCCTCTTTCATTTCTTTACTACTCAAGGGGCTGTCTGTAAGGGATTTTACGTAAATGAAAAGTGCATATCCCACACACACACACCACTGAACTGTCATAACACCAATCCCACTTTCAGTTGGAATTTTCAACTTTCGTGCTGAAATTGTTTTCTCGTAATTAGTCAGTAAGGGGATTTTAGATTTTTTTTTTTTAACATTGAAAATGTAAATAAAATAAGAAAAAAACACTAACATTAATTTTCAGTTGATTCTCTGCCATCAGAGCTAAGTACAGGGACAAAATTAAGAAGTCAACTTACAACTGAAGAGAAACCCAGATCTGCAAATCAGTTATGTTAGTCCATACAATTAACTTCACCTATTCCCTCAAATTTCACCACTACTGTGTGGTAAGAAGTAAAATTAACTTGCCACCCTCAATGTTATGTCGTGAGGATTAATTGGATGGAACTCATCAAGCAATATAATACACAGTATCTTGCTGCAGCTTGTTTTCTTATCCTACTAAAAGCAAATCAAAGACCTTAGTCTTTACTGGAATCTGTGATAGGCTGTTTTAAAAATTTTAAGATATTCCTTCCACAGTAACATTTTTTCTATCCCAAGCTGTATCTAAAAAAAACATTTTTCCCCATCATTACTTCTCAGCGTATGCCTCACTTCAAATACATGTATCAGCAGGGCATATGGCATCTACCTGAACATTAAATTTAAAATGTTCTCCTTTCAAAATATTTGCTTATTGATAACGACTATAAATCCATCCTAGCAAAATGATTGATACATACTCTTTCCTTTCAAAGACTCAGAGATTTTTTTTTTTTCTTCAGGGGAGAATGTAAGAAAGATCCTTACAACTGCAGTGTAGCTACTTACCAAACTACATTACAGTGACTGGTTTCCTGTGACAAAAACTTGCATAAACTCTTATTGATTCTCCAAATAATTTGTCCCCCATTAAAAATAAAAAAAAAATCCTTCATTTGCCAAATCCAGTCCTTAAACTTGGTTTAGCATAACCAGCAATATTATCATTCACTCAAATCTTAGCACTCTCCACAAAATCACTACTGAAGCGTGCATCTGTTGTGTGTTTGCAGAACCCACAGTTATCAAGGATTCCAAAGTGCACGTTACCAGCTGCTCCAAAAGGGCTATGAAATCTGTCATCCTCTGTGCACCGAACGTGACACTAAATAACCTTCAGTAAATACAGCAGTGGCAGCTAGGGTCACAGGAGTGGAGATTATACCTTCTGATTAGCTCTCCGTACAGAGTATCATAAACTTAAACTCATACATGGAGAATAAAGACAGATCTTAGTTTCATTCTGTGAAGACAAAATTTCTCATACTGTCTGCCAGAAGATAGATGCCTTTGATATGTGTATATGTATGTGTGTATAATTTTTATATATATATATATAATTCTGGCATGAAATAAAAAGACTGAGTAATACAACTTCAAACAGAAGGTGGGATTTTAAACCTACAGAAGATACAAAATGCAAAGTTACAATTCCTGCATGGTTTTGTTCCTATGGGCTCACTCCTGCAGCAACACTCCGTAAGTGGTCATGCTCCAATAAAGAAGTGAAACATGCCAGCAATCTCACTCATTTCAAAGGATCTACTCACAAAACTTAATTTAAGCAACTTGCTTAAGCATTTCACTTAATCCAAAGGATATCATTAAGCACTTTGCAGATCCAGGACCCTTATGTCTAAGGAGAACATCAGTGATGTAGTGTTAAGGACACAAAAAATTTTCCTTACCACATATGCAATCATTTAGAACTTTCTGGTACTACCAAATTTAGTGAGTACTTCTCCCAATACTCAGCTATTTGGTAAAGATAATGTAGCCACTTTGGGGTACAAGAAATGGTTAAAAAAAGTGGAAAAAATCAATCAACACTCTTTTATCCTGCTTACAGTCTAAGAAGGTTTGAGTAGAAAAATGAAAATGTTTTCCATTAAAAATAAGAAGTGGGAATTTAGGAAACTAAGATAGTTCTGAAAACAGACTTCGGAAAAATCACTTGCTGTTCACATAAAACCTGTCTGACAGTGTTTTGACACATATCAGAGGTGAAGATTTTTCATCACTTCACAAACTCCAGCTGAAGTAGCTGCATAATAAAGGCTCACAGATTTAGAGAAAATGCCTGAACACTGTCTTAACGATGAGCAGAACAGAAACTGCTCTGAGGCATGATCTCATCCGTACTGCCACAGAGATGTACTTGCCCAATTTCATTTCTGCACCTTGGCTGCTGCTGAAGTTCAAAGCTATGAAGGTCTCCTTCCCACAGAACTGCCAAGGGAAGACAAGCTGAAGGTGACACACCGCACCACTCCCCTCCCTGAGTATTAGAGCTACCGATGGCACTGCCTGTCACCTGTCAGGGGCCAGGGAACAACCATGCAGCTTCCTTTCATCACAGTGGCAGCAAATATCAAAAGATAAAATATATTAGCTTAATTTTCTGCTAAAATAAGGTAGCATTTAACTGCTTCATACTTTGCACCATACCTAAAAACTGTGTTGAGAAAGTTTTTCTCCTTCAAATCCTAGTTAATTTCTAAGTAGTAAGATGATGTGAGAATACATTTCCTTGTTCAGCTGTTCTAGAATACAAATGTCAAACTCTGCATAAAATATACATAATCATTAATGCTAACTCATCCTGGAAGGCAAATCATTTTAGTATCTATGCTGCCTGCTCCTTTGAGATAGAAAAGATTGGAACAAACAAACAAAAAATAAATAAAAGTCTCTCAGAGAAAGCTTGGCAGGAGTTTTTGCGTTTTATCTAATTGAGCAATAAAACAAAACTCCAGAAAAAATGCTAAAAACTGAACCTCAACTGTGTATGTGTTCCACAAGCCAGGAATTGTGAACTAAATTGCACCTGGCATGGCTAATACTTGAAAACAAAATATTAACCAGTAGCTGTTGATGAAGTTATTGAAACGTGTAATTCACATCCAGCAGTTTTGAAGTGTGTCCCAAAATCTGCAGACACATTATAATATGTTAGGATGAGGCCAGAATTGTAGGACTCATGCTTTTGAAATCACAACTAATACAGGAGAAGGTAAAGAATACACAGTTAGCTTGGCATGAATGCTGAAGATTTAACAGGATGACCTTAATTTCTTCTTACAAAACAATCTCACCCAAACCACATGTACATATAGCATGTTTTAAGGTGAATCACCAGCCTATGGAAACTAGTAATGTCTTTTACGGATTTTATTAATCTTCAGCTCAGCTGGTATTGCAAGTCAAGTGTTTAATAAGACAAATCTGGATTTCAGGCAGCAATAGCAGAATGATGTCCTCATATTTTTTTAAGAATAATTTCTATTGTGTTTATTTAATTTGGCTTTTTTTTTTCAACAAGTCAACCAGTTAGAACTTAGTGCTGTAGCTTGAACTGAATGTATCACTACAGCATACACCCCTTCCTCAGGCAATTACAAGGTGGAAAGTAAATACAAAGTAATTTATCAAGATTTTTATCCTCTTAGTTACAAACACCTGGAAATTAGAAATTACAACATTATGGTGGGGCAGTAATAATTTTATGGTTATGTAGGGAGTGAAAATTACACTGTTTTGTGGTTTGTAACTTGGTATGTTCATTCTTAGAGTAGTGCCAAGAGCTCTGTTAAACTCAGAGATCAGTGCTAAAATGCATAAAGATGAGAAACAAATATATTAAGCTTTCAAACTCTAATCCTAGGGAGTCTTGAGATACCACACCTGAAATCCACCTTGTCAAGCATATCCTATAAATCTCCTCAGGGAAGCGATCCACAGTCCAGTGAGAAGATTCTTTCAACTAATTTCACTGTGTTTTGGAGAGGGCTTCAAAAAACCCCAGAATTCAAGAAGAGCTACAGGACAGCACCCAGAATATGATTTTCCGATGGTATAAATCATTAATCTATGACTCCTGAAGTTCCTGACATATCAGTTTATGTTGAAATCAAAATGGAGGATGGGAGGGAATAGGTACAGGGGTCAAGGGACAGCAAGCAGAATAATATGATTTCAGAACATAATCACGACTGGGGAAGAGCAACACAAATAGTGTCAGAGCCCATGAACTTTCCTAGAACCAGTAATCAGAGCAATATTTTAATGACTGCTATATGTGTGGGGCAATAAAAGCAAACTATTTTGTTGTGTTGCATAAATAACCAAACTGTTTACTCTCCAAGTTTTCTGGTCATTTGAGCACAAATAACTTTAAATTTTAATACTTGAAAAATTACATTAATTTTAAAAAAACCCCAGATTTTAGTAATCTGCAGTGTTATACGGTGCGTGCACAGAAGCTGTAAACCTGAGAACATGTACAGTAAGCATTTTCCAACAATACAGTTCTACGATTAAAGCAAAGGTCTTCTTAGTGTTGCAACACATCCTACGTTGTGAAACAGGAGCAATTTGTTTAAGTGACAAATGAAAACAGCTTACCTAATCCTTTTAGAAGATCCTATCAATTAGGAAAATAAATGTGAAAGGTCTTCATATGAAAAAGCCCACCTTACAAAAACATGTGTTTTTTATTATATTTGTGTTCAAACACAGCAGGAACTGTGAGAGTCTAAATAAAACTCCCAAGGTAATTATAGTGGCTTTTTTTTTTAACACAGATATCAATTTAAGTAAGTTTTTAATAATACTCACATCAGTTGAAGCCATAAGTGCCAGTGCTATATTTCAGGGCAGTTAGTCAGATCTTACTTAGCATTTAAAGAATAGGTTTTAAAAAATCAGACTTACATTGTTTTTTCATCTCCTTAAGTTGATCCTTAAAATACATATATTTTTCATTCTTTTGTAAATCTGAGTCACTGTTCTTGCTCTCCATTTCAAGGAATTTTTCTTGTGCCAAGTTTTCTAAATCTGGTAAATTTTCTGGTTTTTCTCGTTTTACCTGTAAGGAAGAAGAAATAGAATTTATTCATTATGACACATTTTAATACAAAGCAAAAGACATCAAGCAGAAATTCATTAGCATAATCTCAGTTTCTTTTGACTACAGTGAGGCTTCTTGCTCTGAAGCCATAACCTTCAAGTATTCATATTAGCTTCTTTGTGTCACTTAACTCATTTTCTGTGTATTTCTCACACTAGAAAAAGGGAAAACTGAACCTTGCAGTTAAATTTACCTCTGTGAGTGATGAAGGTAAACATGTTAACAGGAATCAGCAGAACACTTAATAAGAATGAAACCAAAGTACATAACTCTGTTCAGAAAGCAAGAAGATAACAGAAAATCTGAAATAACTTTTGTTAAGAGTTCTGTAAAAATCTCCACTCTCTCACCACTTCAGAATCAGGTTTACAGAAGCCTTTAATCTATATGCAAGATTAGTGTGATAACACCAGCAAGAACAGTACAGCTAATGTGAAAGGAAACCACCTCAATTTATTTGTGCTGTGTGAACAAGAAGCATTCAGCCATACAAGCAGGCAAAAAACCTGTTTCTTGAAAAGCACTTACAGCAAATACATCTGGAATGATGTGAAGAATAAATACCCAGAAAAGGGAAGTCATCACATAGATAATGTTAATATATTCTAAGAATGCAAAAAACACTTTAGGAACCCCCCAAAATCAATAATTGGATTTTTCCGTTTCTCAAAGCAACATTAAATTCTAGGGAACTGTAACTTTGACAGGTCTGCATAAGAACTAGCTTACAGGTGGTAGGGATTGTGCTGTGCAAGGAGCATCAGCAATTGCACCAGGTCAGAAAGAAGGCAGACATCTTCCAAATCCTAAATGCTAAGCACTTTCTGAACCAGAAAAACGCCACTTCTATCCCAAAATCATGTCAAAATATGACAATGTGAAAAAGCACCATTTCTGCTGAGCCACTCTTCCCCTACCACACAGGCTAAATTCTGCCCTTCACCAGACCATGACACTATTCATTGTGAAAGACAGGAAAAAAGGAGCCTACTGAGAAAAAAACAACCCACTTCATCAAATCATTTACAGGTTTAAAAGTTTACAGAGACATTAGAAATCCTACAGAATATATTTTGTTTCAGGAGTCAAGTAAATAATAAATGTTCACATAAAAATGGACTTAGCAGAAACATAAAATGAAAATTAAACTTTACTATCTATTAAGCAAAGCAAAATAATCCATAGAACTATTACTTCTTCCAAGAGCAAAGTGAGTTTGGCACATTTACTTTCAGCAGATGCAAGTTGCGGCAAGAAGAAAAGTAAGAAAAAAAAACATGAACTGCCAGGTGATAGCATGAAGTTTTCAAAGGCACCTGGAGATAAAAGATCACCTACTACAACACCCAGCTATAAATGGGAAAGACTCAGTAATACTTTGGTACCAGAGGAGCACAATGACTATGAAAGACTGAAAGCATCTCATCAAAGATGCTTAGACTGCTGCAGGAGCCAGGCAGGAGTGTAGAGTACTTATCCCATGAAACTTGACCAAAGGAGCAAAGGAAAACGGAGCATCCTGTGCCCAGTGAAGTGAGGACAACATACACACTCAAGTGGTTTGCCTGTGCCAGCATCACAGCACACTGCTGCAGCAGAAGACCTATCACAACCCCAACCAGCACTGTTCAGTACTCAGCTGGAGAAGAAACTTGGCCATCAAGTGCACGCAAGAACAAAAGGGCAGTTACTAAATCAAGATTCATTTAAAATCCAAGACATTACAAAAGAATGCTTTGATCTGGACTCATGTAACATACTCCTTTCTGCAACATCACACTGCTTTTACTGGCATTGTCTCTTTAATATAAAAATAACATGTAGAACACAAGAACAGTCCAAATAACAACCCACCACTAAGATCTGCCCTCATGACAAATGAGAGCACTATGGCCAGATCCCATATAGAAAATCCAGTTGTGTATACTAAAAATAACCCTGAAGCACTTCTAAGTTGCTGAAACTGACATGAAGAGCAAAATAAATGATGTGGACATTCATCACAGGCATCCATCAGTAGTAAAGACAATGTCAATAATCCTTTCCTCTCCACTGGGACCACATTACACATTGATAGGGTTACATCAGGATCTCTTTATCTTTTTCTTGACTCATAGAAGATTTGAGTGTAGATATGCATCAACATAGCATCTTCAATCATACCCTCAGACTGCGAGGTGAAAAGAAGGGCACCAATGTTAGTTGAAACAGCGGTTCTCAACTCCAACTTCCAGAATTAAAATACTTTACTCATATTAGCAAAAAAAAAACCGTAGGAATTGTAACTTACAGCATTATGCTACCAAAAAGGATATATGTTTGAGAAGGTGCATTACATCACTGTGCTGCTGCTATCTCACCTCAAGTGCTGTGTGCAGATTTGGGCACCACAATATAAGAAAGATATAAATCTGGTAGCAAACACCCAAAGGCGNGGGGGGGGGGGGGGGGAATGATGAAGATAGTAAACAGTTTAGAGGAAGAGCTGTATGAGAAATGGCTGAGGTCAGCCCAGAGAAGAGGAGACTGAGGGGAGAACCTCATTGCAGTCTGCAGCTTCCTCACAAGGGGAAGTGCAGGGGCAAGTACTGGCCTCTGCTCTTTGGTGGCCAGCAATAGGACAGCAAAGGAACAGCATAAAGCTGTGTCAGGGGGATTTAGGTTGGGTATCAGGAAAAGGTTCTTCACCCAAAAGATGGCCAGGCACCAGAACGGGCTCCTAGGGAAGCGGTCACAGCGCCAAGCCTGAGAGAGTCCAAGTGTTTGAACAGTGCTCTCAGACATGTGGTTCGATTCTTGGGGGTGTCCTGTGTAGGGCCAGGAGCCAGACTCGATGACCTTGGTGGCTCTCTTCTTGCTCAGGATACTCTTACGATTCTATGGTATGCACACAAATGAACTTTGTGCCACTGTTGAGCTATAAAAATTTGCATTAAGACACCTTACTAACCTCAAGAGAATGCTTATATAAAACTCTCCCTCAGCACCTAACTAATCACACAGCTTGCTGCCATAAGTCAATCAAAGTAAGAGCTAGCCTGCTATTTGCTATGGGCAACATGAACAATTCCCCAGCTATCAAGAGAAAAAAAGTCATTCACACCAGCTATATTCCCAATAGCAATACATTACTAGATTAGCTATGAGCACAGCCCAGCAATACAGCACATATGACAAAGGCTCAAACAACCACCTCATACAGAAACCTAGAGTCAGATGTGAGAGATGCTCAAAGAATGCACTTTCCTGCAGTTTAACTTCTTTCATGTTTATGATTTAAATTCAGTTTCTGTTCACCTCCACATGACTGCTTTCATTAAAATGATTAGTAGAGACACCATTCCTGACCACACTCTGTACTGTACCACACACATGCTATTACTGAAATGCCAGGTAGACCTTCTGGAAGGTCAACACATCACAGGTGAATAATAAGGCATGTCCACCCACTATAATAACAAGCAAATACATTTTGCTGTGCACTAGCAATTTCTCTTTGGTGCTGCATATTCTATGCCTTGAAGAGGGTTGAGAAAGGTCTATACAACAACATAAATGAGAACAAATGAAAGAAGATGTCCCATCAGTCCTAGATCCTCACAGTGGGACAGAATTACAACATCTTAAACACTGCATCAGCACAACACCTTTACAGGCTCATTACAGTTTTCTTTAGTTCTCGCCACCCACCCACTCCTACTTTACAGATTCTTGATGGATGTAGGAATGATGAGATCAGTGTAACAAAATGTTTGAGGACAAGGCAAAATTATCAGTTCAGGGGTCAATCAAGTTGGGGTCATACTCCTTCTCAGTCTCAGCAGCATGTCTCAGCAACATGTAAATACTGTCAACAGACCTGAAGTCATCGACATGTTCAATTCCTCAGAATAAGTTACTTCACATAAAAACCATGAAAGACATATTAAGCAAACAACTGTTCATTTAGGAGCACTGTCAGCCAAAACCAGCATGCTAAGTAACACCTTGCAGTCATTAGTCAATCCATTGAGAGCTACATTGATTTTGAAATGGGGTGGAGGCATACACACCCTAAAAAGCATCCTGGAAATTACATGTAACGATGAACTGGGAGTGTTCAGGACATATGGTGAAAAGAAGTATCAGTCACAACAGCTTGTTTACAACAATAGAAAAAGCAAAAGCATCTGCTGTGCCATACCAGCAAAGAACCACACGGGTTTTCATGTGGGGGGTCAGACATGTTATATATAACATACATATACATGCATGATCTACCAACAGTCCTGATAGCAAAACACATTTGCAAACACTGAACATATAAACATTTAGAAAATTGTAGCTGTAATTGAACTATCAAAAAATACATTTACTCATGGCTTCACATCACATCACCTGGTCAGAGAAATATGTGCAAAGGGGTTTCTGTGTTTGACAAGCAGTGCCTATGGAATGAGCCACTTCAGGATATGTCTTTTGTCAATATTTGTCTGTAAGGATACACCTTTTACTTGTGGATTTTTCCAAAGGGAGTGTGTCTATTCTATGCCTAAACTGTTAAAACTATTACTCCAAAAATCAGGCTTTCTGAAAGGCCAGCTTGCAGAGCCTAAGGGAAGAGTAAATGCAAGGTATTCCAAGGGACAGTGTGGGGAATTTTTATTTCATCAATTACCATAACCACCAAGTAAAAAAGAAATTATTCTGTTCCAGACCAATCTCAGAATGAGTAAGGTCAAAGGTACCATAGACCAAAATTGGACCAGTTTGCGGTATTAGTCTCCATACAGCGAGGGATCAGTGTCTAAAAAGGCACTAATAACCCTGCATGCTGCACTGCCCCATTTAATAATTGTCCTGCCCAGTCCCAAAACACTTCACAAACATTAAAGAATTTAGCCTCAAACACCCATTATGACATGTACCATGTATTTTACAAATGGAGAGGCTGTGGCATTGAGGGATGAATAACTTGGCCTAAGGTTGCACAAGGAGACTGCAGCAGAACCAAAAATAAATAAATCCCAGTTGGGTTTACTGAGCACAAAGCCATCATTTTACCTTTTCCTTTAGCAGAGTGAAAGTTCGAATTAACATGTGCATTTGGTTCATTCTCTGCAAAGAGGCCTGAAACAGCTTGTGGCTGCTTGGCAAACCTTGTGATAAAAGAACAGCATTCTGCCTGTCACAGAAATGCTCCACAGGTCTTTGCATTGCAGTGGTTCACCATGTGACACTCCATGGTTATTTTTTAGCCTTTTTGTTCCTCTCTCTAGCACATAAGTCCTTTGGCTGCATATTTTTATCCTGTCACTGTTCCAAGCACTCTTTCTCAGGGCTATCTTTTATGTCCCTGGTATTTGGAAGCTTGCCAGCACCATCCATTTTCTTTCTCAGAAATTTCTTGCCATACCCGAACTATGTTGCAGTGCCCTCAAATCTATGATACAATCCACAAAAGAACTATCTTTTCAAAGAATTCTGAATTCTCACCATATTCTCTCAAACCATGCGTTATTTGTTCCTTGTAATTTAATTCCTGTAAAATATGGACTTCTGAAGTTTGATTTATCGATATTATTGATATTAGAGTTTTGTGAGGTATAGAAATATTCCTGGTTGCTAATGAACTTTTAAAAGACCAGGTCAACTGATAGGGTAGAATTTATTCATTTTCCAGATTCTTTGTTGTTTCATTTATGAAAGGGAGGGTGATTATCATTCAGTGCTATAAAGCTCAGAGGTGTTTAGATATTTATATTCTTTTGGGACAGCAGAAAAAAGGATATGGTGATGTTTCCACCTAATTTCAAATTCAGAGTAATTTAGACTGCATTTATACTACAGCCATGTGCCTCTGCGTATGGTTATGAAACACTGACAGCAGGTGCATCTTTTGAAGAAAAATTTCTTAAAAGTTCCTGCTGGGACAGATTTATTACCTTTGTGAATCTGATTTTGTGAAGAAACCCCATAAATTTTTCAGACAGCAAACTTCAGGTCCTTCAGGACTAGGTGTGCCAGCCTAGCGCATCCTACAACGATCCCTTTCAAAACCTCAGAACCTCACATTTTCTGAACTG
Organism: Regulus satrapa; assembly: GCA_013396955.1. Classification (NCBI taxonomy): domain Eukaryota; kingdom Metazoa; phylum Chordata; class Aves; order Passeriformes; family Regulidae; genus Regulus; species Regulus satrapa. The sequence goes on along the minus strand of VWZN01002470.1, from coordinate 138,045 downwards.
ACATCACTCTAAAATGTCTGAACCAGACATGGATATATCTACAGCTGCTTATTTCAGAGAACAAATGCCAAAAATTGGCTGGCTAAAACAGCAAGTATGGACACTGTCAAAACAGCCTCTCTGAGCATCTCATATAATAGAGAAAGTAACTATTCTTTATTTATCTCTGCTATGGAACAAAAGCAAACAAAAATGCATGTCACCTTTCCTTCTTGTTTAACAATTCCTATGTCCTATTATTTCATACTTACCTCACTAAATAATTTATTATTACAAATATGCTGTCTTTCAACATACATATTTATTTTACCTCAGGGTAAGTCAAAGTTTGCTGTGATTATTTATTATAACCATTTTTTTTTCACTGAGAGGGAAAATAATATAGGAGGCTAAGTAAATTTGTGGGTTGAGTCACCCATACACTTTGTGAATCATGTGAGAACCAACTCGAAGTGAGTCACCACTGTAACTGAATCAGGCTGCAAAATTTCAGCTCAACCTAAACAGTCATTTATTATTCTTCAATGGCTAGATTCAAACCCTTAGCAAATATCAGATCATTTGTTGATGCACAAATAAAACACTGCACTTGGAAACATCTGCAAGGACAGTCAAAAAGGATATCATCATTCAGCAGCAGGAGCTGCAGTATGAACACAGCTCAGCTGCAGCCAGGATTGCCTAAGGGTCCACATCTGATTCAGGAGATTCAACACCTCTGTACATCGTGGCTGCAGGGCTGGGACTCTGGTTGAGCAACACCTTCGCAGACTATTGTGAAATACCAAGAGAGGCAGATTTGTAAGGGCTGACCCACACTGATGACACATACTGCCTTCATAAACCGGGCCACCACAACAGAAAATCACTGTCAGCACGATTCAAATATCCCAAAACTCTGCTAAAGTAACAGTATGAAGGTGAGGCAGGGTTGCCAGGGACCCAAAACAGCACATCAATGCAATGGTTGTAGCTAGGGTGTCCCCGTAATAAAATTGCCTGTGCCTTCCAGTTTCCCTTCCCTACTTTAAACAAAGCTGCACACATTCAACCCTTAGAAAGAAAGTAAGCACTGAGGGGGACACACTGCTTCCAGTTATACTGGGGTGTATCCAAGCGAACTCTCACAACTCCTGGCACTCCACAGTCATTTCAGTAAGGTTATTAATGGACTTTGGCCACCCGGGTTGCTTTCTGTCTCCTGTTTAGAAAGGAACCATATATATATAGGGTAGGATTAATGTAAATGAGCACCAGGTGAAAAAACCAAAACTGTCTGTGTACATGCAAAGTTTACAGCCTGAACAGCATCTTTTGGGGTTCCCATTATGTTAGTCGTTTCATCCCAAGCAAAATGCTCTACTCCACACACATTTCAACAGAAAAAAATACATCCATTTCTATTTTCCCCAGTTACTGACTATGACAGAGAGATGGTGAGCACCCTTTTTGTTTCTCTCAAAGACTGTTTTTGCAAGGCTTTTCAAAGGGGTAAAAATAAGCAATGAAAGGGGATCTTATTGAAATACCAGTATTAAAGCTACCTGTTACAAATAATTTTAAAATGCTCACAAAAACAGCAGTAAATATGAGTATTGAAGGTGAGGTTTTCCCAAGGTACCAAAGTGAAGAAAGCTCATTGATACTTAGCACCTCAATCCTTTCAGCATTTCTGAAAGCCTATCATTTGCTGTAAGAGTTGAATTAAATATTAATTATTTCATCAAAACAGAAGTCTGTCTTCATCTTGTTTTCTGTATTTTTTTTTTTCCTACATATGAATATGACAAAGCAAAAACTTCTACAGTGTTATGGTTCAAGACATGATGAAGAAGCAAGACTATTTTCTTCTCATAAATAAAAGTTCTGCCATAAATAGAGTTTAGATGAAAGTTAATTTGGGGGCACTAGAGATACATAGCATCTTGCTCTAAGTAGTTTTGCCTGAGCACAGATGAAGGCATGTAACAGCAAAACCAACATCTAACTTTATTCTTATAAAAATGTTGCTTTGTTTTAATAGTTTTAGAAACTGCAAGGCAGATGGTGCATCTGTTTTGGCAAGGTTGATTCAGCAAATGCATCAGGCTGTTGAACCAGTTTACCAAGCTGCTGATTAATTCACATATTTAGCAAATGCATTAACATGGATATTAGAGCTATTTTTCTTTCTTTAATATCCCACTCAAACTGATGGGAATTTAGACATTGATTTCAGTGGGAGAAGAAGAAGGCCCTAAGGTGATTTCAGATTAACAACCTGTTTACTCTTGTATGGCTATGCTTGTTTGACTAACATCACTAAAACTCATGCCTTCTACAGTATGGAAACAAAGGACTAAATCCTAAAGCAAGTATAGTTCAGTGTTATCTTCAAAAGCTCCTACAAAACAGTGCTTTATGCCAGCTGTGTAGCTTATTCCTGTATAAATACAAAGTGTGACTTATCCTTTGAAGACCTTGATACAACAACCATTATTAAAATCTGCTGTTTTTCCAGAGGGATGTTTTCCATATTCTTTGGGTATACCCCCAGTGAAAGTCAAGCAAGCTTTTTCATTTTTTAACCCTTTATAGAGTTCTGGGGTTTTTTCCCATTTATCTGATGAAATACTTGTCTTCAAAAAGTTCTTCAGCACTGACAGCATTTCTTCTTCATACTCTCCAAAACAGCAATGTGAGTCATGTCGTCATTTTTCATTACAAGTAAATGTAACCTTTACACTTTCAGGAAACAGCAGTAAGATATCCTAAGTACAGACTCATGCATCATTTGAATTGACATTAGTTGAAAAACACAAATCCTGGATGAAACTTGCAGCCCAGACTCACCAAATTAATATATTTATTAATTATACAGATCAGGATGGCAGTAATTCCATCAGAAGGAGTTACACCTTTAACCTTTAACACCTTTTAGAAGAGTGAATTCAGTACTAGCGCAGGGCTGTGCTAAGCAATACAAGCAAAAAACTCAATGAATGCAACTGTACTAATCCTCTCAATTTCTTTATAAACTGGGAATACCAACCTTACTTATATCAGTGGGTACAAATACCTCATTTGTCCCAGTCTGTGCGTGGTGGCAGAATTGCCTTTTATTTTGCACTTTACTGCAAATGCCACAGAGACAAGTCTCTCCTTTGAGCCTTTCTACATATGACGTTCTTCCATCCACACTAGTGATGTTTACTTATCCAGTTTCCTGTTGGGACAGCCCTCAATGGAGTTATTAGCCACTAAATCCCAGGCCTTACTTCCAGTCTTATCCTTCTTGATTTACCAGTTCTGGTTGACAGCTTATGCCTCTTCCCTTGCCTTGCCAAACACTATGTGCTCTCCTAGTACACGCTCAAGTGATTCTTTTCCCTTGCACTGCACACTCTGAAATGGTAACATACCCTTTTTCCTACACAGGTATCACAGGATATTCCCTTCCCCCTATTTTTATAGGTTCCCTGCAGGCAGGCAGAGAAGGATGTTTTCAACTGCAATTCTTTTCCTCCTCTTTGCTGATAGGTCTATCTTTGTAATTTAGCTTCAGAAAAAGAATTGGATCAGAAAATGAGCATTCCAACTTAGCCTTTGCTCTTGGTATGCTAGATAATGTTGCTGTTCCTCTGTAGTTACCAGTTTTTGCAAAGAGAAGGTGTCCTATGTGAGAGCCTAGATGTATCTCGTTTACATTTCTACCCTACTCATCCTTCCCATTGACCTTCCAAAATCCTTGGAGTCTATCCACACCTTTCCTGTTATCTATCGCAGTATCAAGAGGCTGGTTCCTGCCTTCAGATAACTGATGATGCCAGTCTCTGTCACTCTGCCTGTTTGATTTTCAAAACAAATGCATTTACATTCTCTCTCCTGGTCCTCCTGCTGTGGGAAACCTCCTAACGTACATTTGGGAATGTATCTTTGAATTCTTCTTCAAAATCATTGTTTTACACCATTTTCCTTTACTATGATGCCAACAAATGCTTTCACAATCATCTGATTCTCTCTGTGCCAGCTCTGTGTCCTGCATGACTGAGCCAAATTTCCTGATTCCAGCGCATCCCTATTGTACTGAGCCTCACAAAACTGGACCCTCAGAACTCTGACAAACCCTGAACAGATTTTTGGTTATAGGTCATTACATCTGCATCTTAGTTCAAAGCCACCTTGGCTTCATACTCTCCAGAATAAAGGAAACCTGAAAAACTGTGAACAGTGGGAGAAACTGCAATGAAGCACAATACTTAGCAGTAGAAATACCTAACTGTAAAGTGGACTGGATGAAATCTGTTAGTCTCTCTAGAATAGGAAGCATTCTAAAATGCATTCTAAAAACACAATAAGATTTTTTTTTAATTAAGGGATATTTGTTTTGCAACTCTCTTGCAATTCATATAAAAAGCCTTTTTAAAAAGCTAAATGCAAATTATCAATACAGATTTAAAATTATGACTAGAAATTAAAGAATATTTTAGCTCTCCAGAATGTATAGACTCCCCCATTAAACACAAGCCCTTGATTTTGTTTTTGGAAGTAATTAAAATCCAACTTTAATTTTTAAATGTTCATATTTAAAATACAAACTTCTGTAAATGAGACTATGTGACTGCAGTACCAATTTAATTATGTCTTCAAAATGTGACAGCAGGTTGAGAAGAAACAGGAAAAAAAGTGTCCTCATCTGCAGTTCTAAGGCTGAAAGAAACAGCTCTGAGAGTTTGCCGGTCAACAGGAAAAAACCAGAATTCCTAAGTGGAGTACTCCTCCAATACACTGTTAAAGTGCTGTTTGTGACAGCAAAATAAATTTAAAAGCTTAGCCTCAAATTTTAAAACCATTTTCTTAATAGCGATTTGGCTGACCAAAAAAAAAGGTGTTAAGAGTAGAAATCTTGTTTTGTCTCTACAAGAATCTTGTAGAATCTTGTTTTTCTTCTACTTACTGACATACAAAGCCACATCACTATAAAGTTTGAACATAATACTGAAAAAAAACCCAGTACTTCTTTGACTATCAAAAATATTCTCATTATGCTGTCTGATAATCACAGACATTTTATGCTGTCCCTTATTAGAAACTGTCACGGTAAGATTTAAAATCATAAAAAAGTAATTTTCTTCTAAACTTATCACTCTTGCCTGCAGGTATTTTCTTTCTGTTATTTTTAAACTCGATAGATTTCTTTTTTTTCTTATTCCTCAGTTTCTGCAATGCTATCACACTTGTCCCCCAAGTTCTTTCAGGCTTCTAGCACAAGCCCTTTGCCAGGCAACTCTCTTGGTAATACCTCTCCTGCCATTTGAACTTTTCTCTACATCTTCCTGAATTTACAGCCTTCTTATATTTAGGTTTTGAACTCGTTCTTCCTCTTTCTCATACAACTTTGCTTTCCCTTTTTAGCTTCTTTTGAAGCTCGTCTCACCACCATTCATCACAATTTTCAGTACTGCACTTTCCTTCTTATAACCCTATTAAACTTACTTTTCCTTCATTTCTCTGACTCACTGTATATCACATGCTAAACTGATTCCTGTCTTCTTACAAGCCCTAATTACGGGATGCCTCCATTCTTCCTTTTATATATTACATTCTCACCAAACACCTGCTGAGTCACTGGCAAAGGATTTAGGGAGCAGATGCAGATAAGGTTGCCTCCCCTGCACACGAGGGTCAGCAGTCTGGCAAGAACAGCAGTCTACACTGACCTTTTCATGGGGTATTCTAGCATCTTCCAAGTGCACCCACTGGTACCTAGGATTATTTTGCCCTGAGTGCTTCTGCTGCACAGTTTCCTCACTGTCAATGACCCCCTTAAGTTCACCTCATTATAAAGTGAAAATACACCATTCAAAGTGGAACAGTATAACTGAGTGTAAGTAATTAACCTTGTAACTGCATCTCACACTTCAACAGGAATCTTTTTTAAGAGCACATGACACAGCAAAATACCTGATCTGACTCTACTCAGCAGGGATTTGCAATCAGATGAAATTTCAGCTACATCTCAGCCAATCACTTTATATTTTGGTCAGTTCCTGTAGTTTAACTATTATCAATTCCCATCAGAGAGTCATTAAGGTAGGAAAAGACCCCCAACATCATCAAGTCCAACTCCTGACAATTACCACCATGTCAACAAGACCATGGCACTAGTGATCTAAGTGCCACATCCAGGTGTTTCTTGAACACTTCCAGGGATGGTGACTCCACTGCCTCCCTGGGCAGCCTGTTCCAATGCTTAACCACCCTTTCAGTGAAGAAATTCTTCATAATATTCAACCTGAACCTCTCCTGGTGCAGTTTGAGGCCATGTCCTCTAGTCCTGTTGGTTGCCTAGGAGAAGAGGCCAACCTCCACTCGGCTACAGCCTCCTTCCAGAGAGCTGTGGAGAATGGAAAGGCCCCCTCTGAGACTCCTTTTCTCCAGGCTAAACACTCTGAGCTCCCTCACCCACTCCTTATACGATTGACTCTCAAGACTCTTCACCAGCTCCCCTGTCCTTGCTCCAGCACCTCAGTGTCCTTCCTGAATTGCAGGACTTGGACTGGACACAGTACTTGAGGTGTGGCCTCACCAGTGCAGGGGGACAATCCCACTCCCCTTCATTTCTGTCTTCTGCCATGCCATATAGAGTCATTATAACATGTCTTGCTTCATTAATTTCTCTTCTTCCCCAAACTCAGCAGCCCATTCCCTTGTTCAAGGGCTTTTAATTTTGACAGGAGACACAGCTCACCTCTGAAAAATATAGGGCAGCTGATACATGACCTTTTTTGTCAAGTTCATGACAGAATTTCTGTGACAAGCAGTAAGGAATCTCATCTTGTTATATAAAATACTACACGCAAAAGAACCCAGGAAGAACAGGACAAACAACTCCCTGAGGAAGTTATGGATTGCAATCAGTAAACAAATGCATCATTAACTGGCCAACCATTTCATTGTTTGCATGACAGAATAAGACATGCCTACTGCAAAGCTGGGAAACAAATCTGAAAAAAAAAAACCTTAAAGAATACTCAACTCACTGGCAGAAGAAAAAAAAAAGCTCTTTTGCAGAGTCACTAACTCAAAATGGAATAATTAGAACTCCCACTTCAGAAGCTGCCACTTTGAAGTGGAACTGCAGATCTCTATTTGCATATTAGGAACGCTTGTGTTGATTTCCATGCTCCATCTGGGCAAGAGATTGCAGATGAGGATGACAAGGCTCTGAATTAGGACAAATCGAATGGATGCGGACTCATGAAATCCTGCAGAGATAATTATCAGTCTCAAGATGATGTAATTAGTATATTAGCATGGTTTCCTCCTTTAGCAGTAAATACATTTTAAGAATATGTAATGCCTTTATGTCTGCTATTTAATATATCAGCCTTCCTTAAACTCCTTGCATCCTTCTGTTTGGTCTGTCACACTATGGTAACTCCCTACTTCATTGCAGACAACTAAATGCACAAAAAGGCCATGTTGTAGCAAAGATGCAAATTGTAGTATTGAAGCTTTAGAGGTCTAGCTAGCCAAAGAAATCTCCTCCCTAAATTAGACATTAAGAACTTATATAAAATAGATGGAGAAAGCCAGTGTCAAAAAACCAGGAATCACAAAAGCCAGCTGTGGAAGCAGACTGCTTAAGAGACGGGGAGTTCTACTCCTCTAATGGCAGTGGGTGCCTCCTCCACAAACCCTTTCCTTTAGTCAGTTGCTTAAGCCAGGCAAATTCTTCCTCATAAACAATGATGAGAGAAATCCACATACTATCAGATTTAATATCTCCGTGGTTAAAACAGTCATCAGTAAGGTGAGTGACCCGTTTTCAAATCTCTGCTCATCCCATATTAGCTGTCCTAGCCCATAGGCTATTGGGTATTCAGGGGTAATACATCTCGATCTCTCCTGTTTGAAGTTGTTCCACTTTGTATAACTAATTAAAAGATAATTGCAGCAAGTATTTGAACCTGACTCTCCCACATCCCCGATTATTGCCTAACCATTCAGCTGTGGATTCAGTTTCTCATTTTGTTTCTTACATCATGTAAGCACTTTTGAAAATCCTGCTCTCTGTATTTTACATATAAATATTTACAGAGCAGAAAGTTATTTTCATTTCAGAATTACCACTACAAATATCTTCCATTCTTCTCCTGTACAGTCCCAGCTCTCCTGCTCAGTGGTGAAAACTAGGTGGATTTTTGTTTGGTGGTGGCGGGTGTTCTTTTTCATACCCTTTCTCGCTGTACAAGTGAGTAAGTACAAAACCAACATTTTCTGTGGTTCTTAGTTTTGATTCATTGCTTGAAGAAGGCAATCAGAAGCCTCGAGCAGTATTCATAGATAGCAGAACACAAAGGATATTGATATTTCACAATGATTGATGATTGCTCCTTGGAGTCTAAAAATACGGTATGCACTGCAGCAAGCCCACGAGGTGATGAGCAGCTCTCTGCCCTAAAGAGCTCACAGAGTAAACGATGGACCTGGCACAAAAGCAAAGACACAGTATCAACCACACATCGGGAGAAACACAGATTACAAATCCAGCATAATGATGCACAAGTGAAAGCTTGCAAGGTATTTCAAAATAAGGAGAGCCTGGCAAAACAGGTATTTGTTCAAGGAATATAAGGGCACTGTGAGCTGATAAGAGAAAGACATCAAACTAGGGAAGAAGTACTTCAAGGAGTAGTGCACATGACAAAGTAATTCAAGGAAGGCTGTTCAACTGGTCTACACAAGCAACACATGTGAATATTTATTTTACAGTTATCCCGGTATTTAAAAAAAAACAAAAATCAACACTTACAAGAAAAGCAAGACTACAGAGATAACTATTTTAATTCTGTTACTGGTAAAACCTCCCCCATAAACAAAGCCTGAGTTCAAAATGTGAAGTAAATATAGTCTGAGATGAGGGGACATTTTAGAAATGCTGGGTGAACACTGAGTTAGGAAAAACTAAGACTGCAACACCAGTATTGTGAAATGTTAAACGCAACACTACACAGCAAGCAGATGAAGAAGATCTGGGGGGGAGGAAAACAAAAAAAACTCCACAAAATTTTGGCTGTGCAGAGACATAGTGGCTCATGTATGCTTTACCAAAATGTTTCTGCAATACAGTATCATGTTAGTTTTCAGTTCCTAGGAGTTCTTCCCCTTTGCAGAGGCCTGTGGAGATACCAGCACAAACTCCTAGAACAAAGTGTTATTCTTCTACAATATTTAATTTTTGGAGAGACTTAAACATTTAAATATGTCATTACAAAATTAAATTACTCAGTATAGATGCAATTCAGATATACCAAAATGCATTAGTCATTCAATAAAAGAGGCACTGAGGTTTTACTAAAAATACTTTACAGAACAAAATAACAACATATATTTACTTTACTGAATGGCTGCTGTGAAAAGCACATAAAACTAAATCCTGTATAAATCTACCCTGAAACTAGTCTGGTAGTCTTGACCTGAAGCAGCACAGCTAACTCATATCCATCTTCCGACCCATGTTTTGAGCAGCAGAGTGAGAGGAAGCAATGTGTGATGTGATCTTAAGGCAAACAAACTGGGCAGGAACTCAGTAACCAGCAGCAGGGAGCTCCCTTCCAGATGGGAGTCGCACTAGGGGCAGAGTTAACCTCCATCAGCTTCCTATTCCTCTAGAGGAGATGGTGTTCCTTGAGGAAAACTACCAACAAGGAACCCTGCCATCAGGGCACAAAACCAGAAGCAATGCTCTTAATATGCCACATGGATTGCAGGGAGTACAAAAGAAATCCCAGAGATGTTACCAAGAGAAGCTGCTCCCCAACAGTGGTGAACACAGCACACGTCACCAGTGGTCACCACTGCAGCTCCTTTTTCCAAGGAGCTCAGCCTCCTTGGAAGTGCTGAGGTACATTCTGCCATCCAAAACTTGGACTCCTCAGCTGTCCAGTGCTCCTTCCAGGGTAGGCAGCAAGGCTAGCTATGAGCTAGCCATGGAGCCATGCTCAGGTCAAATCACTGCTCTGCCCAGTGAGCAGAGAGAAGCCAGTGGGGCTTCACTTCAGGGTGCTGCTCAGGAGAGCAGTAGGGTCTTTGAAAAAATTTATCCAAGTAATAAACTTCAGCTTCATTGGAGTCAAAATTACAGATGTCTACTAGAAATACTACACAGATGAGAAGGAGCAGCCCAGGAGGTTCTTGGAGTGTGTGGAAGAGAACTTCCTGACAAAACTGGTGAGGGAGCCAACAAAGAAAGGCACCTGCTGGACCTGCTGTTGTGAACAGAGAGGGACTTGTGGCTGAGGTCACAGCTGGAGGCTATCCTGGGCATGGGGATCACATGACATGGTGATAAAGTATAAAGAAAAAGCAGAGATATTTAATAACTTCTTTGCTTCAGTCCTCAATAGTCAGACTGCTGTTTTTCCCCTGAGCTGGAAGACAGGGTCAGCAAGCACAGTGAAGCCCCCATAATCCAAGGGCAGTTGGCCAGTGAATTCCTACAGCACTCAGAAAACACACAGCTCCATGAGGCCAGACGGGATCCACGCAAGAGTACTGGGGGAGCTCGTGGAAGAGCTGTCCATCATTTATCAGCAGTTCTGGCTCAACAGGGAGGTCTCAGTTGACTGGAAGCGAATCAGGGTAACACCCATCTGCAAGAAGGGCAGGAAGGAGGATCTGTGGAGCTACAGGCTTGTCAGCCTAACTTCAGTATCAGAGAAGGTTACAGAGCAGATCACCTTAAATGCCAACACATGGTACATACAGGACAACCAAGGGATCACGTCCAGACAACATGAGTTTGTGGTGAATAGAGTTAAATTCAGCTCACAGCTGCCCTGGTGTTCCCCAGGGCTTGGTATTGAGGCCAGTCACATTTAATATCTTTATTTATGAGTTGAGTGAGGGGATCAAGGGCAGCCTCAGTCAGTTTGCAAATGAATATTGACACTAAGGTGCTGGTGCATATTCCAAGAAGGGCAACAAATCTGCTGGTGGAGCTGGGGATATTTAGCCTGGAGAAAAGGAGGCTCAGGGGCACCTAACTGCTCTCTACAACTCCCTGAAAGGAGCCTGTGGCCAGATAGAGGCTGGTCTCTTCTCCCAAGTAACAAGTGACAAGAGAAGACAAAACAGCCTGAAGTTGCTCCAAGGAAGGTTTGGATTGGATATTAGGAAAAAATTCTTCACCAAAACCATTATCAAGCACTGGAACAGGCTGCCCAGGGAAATGTCTGAGTCATTGTTACTGGAGGTATTTAAAAGACATATAGATGTGATACACGAGTTAGTGGTGGAACTAGCAGTGTGAGGCATATGACTGGACTCCAAGCTCTTAAGGGTATTTTCCAACCTTAATGATTGTATGATTCTGTTCTATGGTTCCAGGCAGAAAGGTATGACTGAAGGACCAAGAAGCAGATAAAACCTTGCGTTGTTTAGAACCTGGTAACCACGACTTCAAGTAAGAGGAATACAGCTCTGCTCCCTCTTCCAGCTGTGCCTATCTAACAGTTTCAGAAACAATTGGGGTGTTTGAGGATAAAATTCTGAGGGGGTATCTCAAGTCTTTGGACTAGTATCAGTACTAAAGAAAGCATTGGTGTTAGTGGCTTATGGCGCTTCCCCATGTGAAGCAGAAGAATCCATCCCGACTATCCATGTGAGTCTGCTGCTTGCCCAGAACCTGGATCACTGATGCTGCAGACAAATTGCCAACACTAACCCAGCCTTCCATATTCTACATCTTGCTGCCATCCCCTATGGGACAGAAGTAACACAGCCAGGGGAAACCTTAAGCAGCTCAAATGGAAGAGAGAGCTCAGACCAAGTATGAGATGGCAGAAATCACAGTGGTGCTCTCTTCTACTCTTGTAGCCAATGGAGAGGCCTGGCTATCAGATTTAGCCAGATGATGTCTGTCTGCACAGCTGCTGTCACCAGCAAGACTTCGGTTTCTTTGACTACAATGCCCCATTCAATGCAGATGGACTACTAAGAAGATATTAAAGCCACCTGACAAAAATAGTTCTGTGAAGAGATTACAGTTTTAGTGAGGATAACTTTAAACTAAATTCACTGAACAATGGAGCCTTTGCCCAGACATAAAGAAAGGAAGGATAAAGTTTGTGTAAGAAAAAGCCAGATGGGAAAGTTACACATTTCTGCTTGGAGGGAGGGCATGCACAGGCTAACCTCAGGTGTCTGGGTACTAACACACAGAGCTTGGCCTACAAACAAGAAGAATTGGAAGTCTGTGCACACTCAGAGTATTCTGATGTCATCGGGATCACAAAGATTAAATGGATAGCATCCATGACCAGAAGAGTGTCATAGAGGCAATTCAAAGAGAAAATGGAGAAGAATGGCAGTTGCACTTGCTTACAAAGCATCTCCTTGTCTGTGCTGAGGTCCAGTGTGAAACCAGAGACTTATCTGACAGGAAACTCCTGCTCAAAAGCAAAGGCAAAAGAAACATGAGCCATGCAGCCTGGGCCTGTCGCACACCACCTGTTCAAGGGGACAATGAAGTGGATAATGCTGTATACAAACAATGAACAAAATCAACCCAATTACCCAACATGGTCCTCATTAGAGCCACATGGCATTGTGCATGCAATCCAGGGTATTTCTAGACTAGATGGGTGATAACTTTTTAATGCAAATGCTGGGGAGGACAAACAAAGGTAATATCCTATGTGACCTCTGTACACAAACATGGAAGAAAAGTGGCAAATGTGGTCACAGATAGTAGCTTGGGTACAGTAACCACAAGCTGATTGTATTCAGGATCCAGAAGACTGGGAAGGTAAGGAGAATAAATAGGACTAAGGATTTTATGCACATGGCTTTTGGATTATACTGGACATGGCTCAATATCCTGGGACACTGAAGCAAAAGGTATCTTAGCTGTTAAAATTCTTGTAGGAAACTTACTGCCAACTGAGGAACTAATAATGATCCTATTTTACAAGAAGATTGGCATTTCAGTAGAAGACTCACTGGCTAAGCAAACAGGTTCTATCTCAAGTCTTTGGACAAAGGATACAGCAATGCAAAAGGAGACAGCAAAAGGAAAAGCATACAGCAAACAAAAAACCAAAAGTACAAAACCACTACTTTGGCACTTAGGAAGAACATGGAGAAAACCAAAGCACATTTAGAATGAAAATAGTGATAGATGTAAATAGCAGCAAGACAGAGTTGTGTAATTTCAAAGGAAATGTGAGATTGTTACTGAATGGAGGAGACAACCCAGTGCTTATGCAGATGAAAAAGGCTGAAGTACTGAATACACTTTTGCCTCCATTTTCACATGCAAAGATTACTCCTAGATTTCTAGATGTACCAGGACGGTTTGAGAAGAAATGTTTTAGGGACAAGTTAGCAGTGAGTTAGAACAGCTGAGGTATTCAAATCTATGACAACAGACGCTATGAATCTGAAAGTGTCAGTTGATGTCTCATTAAACCTGCCTCTCATCTCCAAAAAACATAATCATTCAGGCAGACCCCTGAAAACTGGAGAAAGGCTAGCACTGAGCCTGGCTTTAGGAAGACATCAGAAAGACAACTACAGGCCACTTAGCCTACCCCTAGCCCATGGAAGGATTGCATACCACATCCTTCTGGAATCTACCTTCAAACATGCAGAGAACAAAAAGGTAATCTGCCACAATCGGCACGGACTCACAAAGGGCAGTTAACGCTTGATGAAACTGATGATTGCTTTCTGTGATGAACTGACCTGAAATGCAGATGTGGGGAGAGTGGTGGATGCAATCAAATGGTCTGTTGGGTAGACTGAAAATTACTGGGCCAGCCAGCTCAGAGGGTAATGCTCACAGCAAACACCAGCTTGCCATCCAACCAGTAGCCTGTACCAAGATGTGTATTGTAGTGCTAACAGAAGAGCTGACTGTGTTCAATATCCTCACCAAAGGCCCGGACGATGAAACCAAATGCACTCTCAGCAATCTTCTAGGCATAACCAACCCCGTGGCATTTGACATATAAGCAGTAGAGCTTTAATCAAGAAGGACCTTGAGGAAAATCAGAAGCAGTAATGCCAATTTCAAGAAGAGTTCTACAGCTTTTCTAGGGGCAGGACAACTCCAGGCCTCGGCAGACGCTAGGAACTGACTGGCCTTGTAGCAGCTCTGCTATGGTAGATGCCAAATGGAATTTCAGGAGATATTTTCACTGCTTATTAGCAAACTGGATACGGCTACATGTGGAGCAGCACGGCCAGCAGGACAACAGAAGGTATTTTCCCCTCTATGAAGCACTGATTATGCAATAGCTGAAATAATGCATCCCGTATCAGACTCCCCAGTTCAGGTGGCATGTGGAGAAACCCAAATCTGGGAAGGGGCCATGGGCTGATGACTGACAGAAGCTGAAGAAGTTGGGGTTTTTTAAGCCCATCAATATGAGGCTAAGTGAGGCAAAAAACTATTTGAAGATGAGTTACAAAAATGGTGGAGCCAAGCTTTCCTCAAGTAATGAAAACACACAAAAAAATAATGCTTTTTTTTTTTTTACAGTGCTATCAACTTAATGCTTTCTTTTTTAAGAAATAACACATGCTTTGTTGTCTCTTATCCAGTAACTCCAGTAATAAGCAGCCCACAATCACAATTTAATTGACCAAATTCATATATCCCAGTTGGATCATATATCTATTTTATGACACTGTTGATGGGGATATAAAAGGCATTTTTATATTTGCCAGTCCTGGAATCTCAAGGACTAATCTTAAAACTTTCAGATTATGATCTATCAAAATAGTTTTTAAACTTACGCTGTATTTTACTTAACCATCCAGGGAAACATTTTATGCCATTTGGTGTGCTTGAGATCAGAGCAGGTACTTAGCTGAAATTTCATCAAGTTTATAAGAAGGAGTCCTAGCATGTAGTCACCCAGAGCTGTAGTTTACCTCCTCCCATCAGTAGATGGGATTTGTTATTTAGAAGAAGAAGATTTGTTATTTAGAACAAGTTATTAAAGATTTTCTGGGCATTAAGGGAGAAAACTGGCTGCAAGACAAGGATCTAGCCAAAGATTCCTCCCTCTTTTGGTCCAAAGTGGGTGTAGCTCTGCAAACTTCAGGCTGGATTTTATCTGCTAGTACCTAATTATTAAATTATGCGGTTTTATATTATATGGATTTGAAGTGAGCTTTCAGATTAAGAATTTTTCAATTATGTAGCAATGCCCAGAGCAGGAGCTGTTAATTTACTTATTTTTTAAATCATCAAATATATGAGTAAGAACAGAGAGATAAATTGTTAGATATCCTGAAAACTCTCCAAATATTAAAATTATGGAGGTGGAAGGTCGTTTATAGATAGACTAATATTCCAAAATAGGTTTGAAAGACAGAATAAATGTCATTTATCTAAAGCTCCACAGCCATTCAACATAAATTTCAGGGTGCATCAGTGCTTTTGAAGACTGGGTTTTCTATGCAGTTTGTTTTCTGCTTCTTTCATATATAGTACCTCAGATCAAAGACCCATCTCTTCTCTTTAACAATGGCAGAAGCAAAAATCTAGAGTAGGAATCTAATGAGCACCAAAGATCTTTCCCTTCTGCTCACCATGTACTCTTCCTACAACTAGCAACTTGCAGTGTAGGGATTTACCAAGACAGTGACTGTATTCAAATCTTTGCATCTAACAGCTGTCAAGGATCTTTTCTTCTATTAATTTGTGCAGTAGCTTTTTGAACTCATTAATGATTTTGGTCTCCATAACATCCTGTGGCAACTAATTCCATAATGTAATTATTCACTGTGTAAAAAGTTACTTCCTTTTGTTGATTTAAAACCTGCTGCTGGATAATTTCATTAAGTGACTCTTTATGTGACACATGGTGAACAAACATTTCTGTTCCATCCATGACTACACACTGCTATTATAATCACCTCTTGCCTGAATTAACTGACAGTTTCTCCTTGAGCAGAACCCAAACCTGTAATCCTGTATAGGTGCTTTTTGCTTTAGCTGAATTTTCCCCTTAACCATGAAACAATCTCTTTCTGTTAAAAAATTTACCAGGTAAATAACTGCTGAAAAGAACTAGTATAAGGAAGGACTAACATAAGGACTTTGGGTCTGAGTTTTGTGTGGCTTGGAAATGGCCATGTGTAAACTCACACTGAACTGTAACAACCACAACAAGTACAGTAACCCATGCTGTGCACGGGATAGGATTTGATAGGATTTGTCTGATATTTGTTTTTAAGCCTGACTGAGGAGGTGAGCAGGCATCTGCCAACCTAACTGATCGATTAAGGAGGATGACTAGCTAAACTCAGGTCCAATTAGTCTGTAGAGGGTTGGTAGAGATACACATAATTGATGGGCCAGCTCTGTGCAGATGCTCCTGGACATCTGCAATGGGCCAGATTCTCCTAAGATACTGTTCAATGATATTTCTATGTGCTCTGTCAGATTATATCTGCCAAGAGAAACAAAGCACTGTTATCAGTGGGAGAAAAGGTAACACTGCTGAGTCTTCTCCAAGGGCGGGTGACCAACCAACAAC
Source organism: Regulus satrapa (assembly GCA_013396955.1). NCBI lineage: Eukaryota > Metazoa > Chordata > Aves > Passeriformes > Regulidae > Regulus > Regulus satrapa. Next base: position 121,507 of record VWZN01002470.1, on the reverse strand, counting down.
AGCCAACTCCGGGTTAGGCCAGAACAAGGCAAGAAAGGGATTCTAAAGCGCCTCAACAGGATATAAGAGGGGAAGGAAGAAAAAAGGCAGAGAAGCTGCCCAGCAATCTGAACACCAGCATTCCACTGAGAGGAGATGGTGGTGAGGGCTATGGCTTATTGTTAGTGGAATTTAGCAGAGAGTAGTGGGGAAAGGTGGGGTTGTTTTGTGAGGACTAATGACACACAGTGGGGTTGTTAATAGCTTCTCCAGAAACTCCTATTTCAAGAGACAATTTTACTGAACCGGACCAAACTGCCTCTAGCACACCCCAGCCTTCACCTGCATCCCTTGATCACCTCCAACTAAGCATAAAAATATCCACGGAGAAACATTTCATTTACAGCCCACACTCTGTATTATAACAATTATCACACCCCACAAAACCACACCCTGTAAGTTTTCCCTCACCAGAGTTGCCATCTTCCCAGCAACTCTTGTAAACTCACCAAGCCCTCGCAATCCGATCTTCACCCCACACAACAGACTGCAGGGGAAATAACAGCATCATAACAGCTTTGATGAGTACCCAGCTGAACAAACAGCATGAATCGTTCCTTCACACAGAAGCAGTGGCAATGCAGTGAGGCACTAACATTTGAAGAGCGCCAGAAGAGTTAAGAGTAGCAACATCACTGAGCTTTTAATTTCTCTGGTTTTGTAGAATTTCTCAGGTGTGGTATGTGTGAGCACATGGAAACATGGGAACTTTACACTTTATGAGGAAGTCTGAAGCACATCTGATGTATACACTTATTTTCTTAAGTATTTTATAATATTTTTCATTTACTGTCAGTGTTAACACAGAAGTGTAAGGACAAAAGAAATGCTTCAGCTGGTTAAATCAGCTTGCTCAGGCTATACATGTAGCTCAGATGAATGAGAGCCCAGAAATTAGCTCGACTTGCCAACCCTTATTATCAAACACAACTGTTTGTAGCTCACAGTAGGTTATCAACAATGGGGCCATGTTTGGGAGATACCACGACATCTGGTATTGATTTCTGGCAGGATTCAGGTATTTTTGAAACCTCTTCTTCAAATTGGAAAGATAATAAAATGCATACATACTACTAGGCAGTTTTTGGGGGGTTTTTTTGTTTTGTTTTTTTTAGATTTCAGTAGGCACTGAAATGGGCATAGTTACGTACTGCAGCACATCCCAAACACAAAGAAGTCATACTGTTCCTTTTAAATCACAGTACTAGCTTCCCTCAACAGGAGCAATGTGAAATGTGAGAAAGAAAAACAATTTGACATGTGCAGCACAGGTTGAGCACATGTGTTAAAAACTGTGAGAAACCCATTATTTGATATAATGAAAAAAAATGTCAAAAAGCTGCTCTTGAGTCCCAGCATCAAAAAATAAGGCAAAGAAATGCTCTCCATTTTAACATAGGTCCCAAACACAGTTCTGCAAAAGTGAAAACATTCACATGAAACCATACTACAAAGTTGTATGACTTTGGCCCATTCTAAATAACATGCAACACATTGCATGCACACTCCTGTTTACACCCAGTACTGAACAGCTCAACAAGAAAAAGTCACAAATAATAGAATTTATGAGGAACCTAGGAATGAGAGAAGTAACTCCTACCACTAACTCCTTCTTCGCTGAAATTCTTTAATGAAAACAAAATTGGGGCAGTAGCAGCCACCAAAAAAAAAAAAAGAAGTGTGAACTAGTTAATGCTGTAACCAACATTGTATCTGTGATTCATTATAAATCTGCTAAGAATTTTGCTAGGGAAAACCTGGGTAACTTATTATTTTTATTTTATGAGTTTAAAAATATACTAGAAGAAAAAGTAAATGTTTTTAAATGAGTGACTTCACTTTTAAAATTTTGGAGAAGGAATATTAAAATATCCAACATATACATATAATTTCTGGAAACAATTACAGTAATTAAAACAACACTCAACCTATGGAGGGAGACATTTTATGGAAAGCATTCCAGAAACTGCCTCCCCACTGACACTGATCGACTTGGGTGTGTTCAATTAACAGGAGAAATTAATTTAAAGTAAAAACTCCTGTTGCTGAAATCATCCAGGATTTAGCACTCACCCCCTGGCTCCAAAGATTTAAATCCTTGGACTGTCAAGAGGAGCTTTCTAGATGAGACGATTAATTTGAAATACTATTTTCACTACTGAGCAACTAAAACTACAACCTTGATGTTTCTAGAAATAAATGTCATCTCAAAAAAAGAAAAAAAATCCATTATTTGAGATTAAGATAGCTTCCTAATCTGGTTATTTTACTTCAACCCCTACCAGTTTCATTACATTCTAAAATTTTATCTTCTTTGTCTAAGCTAGGCTAAACCAGACAGAATTAACTCACATTGACTCTGAAATGCAGACACTACCTAGAAAAGTAGGGACACAAATCACAGAGACTTTAGTTGCTCTATGCCTGACCTTCTGGAATCTTCAGTGTTAAAATAAAATCATTAAAAACTGAATGCAAATAGCTTTTAATTCTTCAGGTAGGAAAAAAAAATAAATTTAAAATCTCTTTACAGACAGTGATATGGGATGCTGTCCACATGACTGAGATCGTGGTAGAGCGAGACGGTGAATTCAGTTTCAGGATGTCTCAGATGAGATCAAAACCACCAGAGCAGCGTGACTGAGCGTAACCCACCCTGCCAATTCTAATTTTGCACATTACGCTCCATCAGGTAGTGTCTGTCCTGCAGCCAGAATACAGCCAGCATACACAGTATCATGTGATCTGGCTTCTTTGATGAGACTGCTACCAGGTGACTTGGTACTGCACAAACGCAGCGTTAATGAACATGGGACCACAGCCCAGAGCACAGGGTGAAATTTGTCAAAGTCAACCACACAAGCTGCTAGTGGATCTGAAAACAGCATCCAGTCCCCCTTAATCCCAAAATACCAAGTTTGCTGCCCAACATAGCAAACACACTTTTCAAATTACAGTGTGGTTCTCAGGACTTCTTTGGCACGTTTGTTCTTAATACTATCCCCACTGCCACTATATCTACAGAGGTCCCAGTTCCATGTGATGGCCCTAGGTTCAGAACATTTATTTTCACCTAAATCTTCATGGTTAACCAGCTGTGGCCCCTGCTGTCCCACTCCTACCCACACAAGCCAAGGGCCATTTCAGCAACTAAAATGTTGACACTGCAAATATTTAGGAAAATGTTTCGCTTGACCAATGTAAGCAACCACAGTGAAGTCAAACAAACCTATGTCCACATGCAGGAGTTTCCAGGGTTTATTCTCCAAAAAGCAGAACACATTTTTATGCCTGCTAGGACATCTTATGCTGCTTGTTAAGACATACTACCGAGGATGTGCTATATAACCCACATAAAATAAAATACTACACCTACTTCTTTATATGCTGCTCACTAAAAAAAAAATTAATTTCAGCTCACCAAATGTTGACTCTAACATATTACTAGAGAACTACACACATAGATCACTGATTCTTGGAAAATAAAAAAGTGATTTCCATCAAATGGTTAGCCTGACACATATAGAGACACACAAAAAAGTAAAGCAAATATTATAAAGTAAATATTAGGGAAGTGTTGAAATGCATATTTGTCCCAGTTTCTCCATGAAGCAGAGTACATGCCTAGAACAGTGCTGTATTGTATGAATTACTGTTTGGAGATGGTAGTAGGACAGAGCAAGAAACACAGTATTAATTAGAAACTGTATCAAAGAAGTTGTACTGAAAAAACTTTAAAATGTTAAAAAACTCCAAAACTAGCTACAACTAGAAATAAGCTTGCCTGTAAAAGTTTTAGTAAGTCCTGTGGCATTTATATATATATATATATATATGCAGAGGCATAATTATAGAGTCACATATTATTTTCCTTTACTATCCTGCCCAAGTCATTATAAGGATTGAATCCAATGTCCACATTTTGCTTATTCTGTAAGATGAATGATCAGTCTGAAGTGGCTTCATAGTAGATAACAACCAAACAAGCACTAAAGAGGAATTCCAATTAGAATTCAAGCTACCAAAATAATGGCCAAGAGCAAGTTCTCCAAAAATCTCCGAAGACTTTGGCATTAGAACAACATCATTCACTAGGGTTTTGACTTGTTGCTGCTGATGGTGCGCTTCAGTACACTTGGAGTGAATTTCAAGATAAAAATAATTTGCTTTTACAATTAGAGTCAGGAAAAATGCAGCAAAAGACTACAACAGTTCTTTTATTCTCCCTGCCAGCTCAAGAAAAAATATATCCATTCCACAAAACCCATTTTTCTGGTACTTAACAAAGATCTTCCTGAGCAATTTCTGTGCAGCAGATGACCTTTTTATCAAAAGAAGGTCCCAAAATTTTCATGGCTAGCAGGCAATATTTCAGAATAAAGAAACACGGATGTCAGAAGAAACGCTCTGAGCTCAGCTGTACAGGGGAGGTCAAAGTTGCAGATATGGATATCATTAGTGGATTTTGCCCTAAAACATGCTCTCATGACAGTGTAGTAAGAGGGAAAAGAAGAGCAAAGTGCTTCTTAACAAAGTGTCAGCAACAAACAAGGTTGTTTGTTCCATGAAACTAGAAAGTTCCACGTCAAAAATTGTTTCACTGACAACACTTAACAGGCATCAGTGCCAGTCACTGTCAGAGAGTCTCAAATCAGCTAAAACACATGAATCCCTTGGGATTCACAGTCTTCCTGTAGTTAGCCCTACAGAAAACTAAGTGACAATCTGATTTTTAAGCACAGCACGTGTCTCTAACACACAGCAGCATTCACTTGCAACTGAACGTGGTCATCACATTACTTCTGCTGCCATAGCTGTGCCAGTGAAGACAGAAGCTGGCTGGAATCACATCCTCTGCTTGACCTTGCTTTTCCTTCAAAGACCACACTGCAAGTGGAACTACCACTGCAGAAGGGTTTTGTTTTAGTTTGCTGTGTCAAAAGAGACAACTCGGACTTACCGGCAGAACCTTCTCCAATAGGACTCCTGGCCTACGAAGTTGTGGTGGCAGAGGCTGGTTAACAAAGGTGTTAAGCCCCTTTCATTTTTATGAGACCAAGGAAGACCATCCAAGTCACTACAGCATTACAGCATGAGTTTTAAGTGAGGAAACTAGAATTCTGCTACACAGGTTGCAAATCAAGAGACTACGGATGTAACTGAACAGCAGTTTTAAAGAGGATTCTTTATTTTTTTGCAGAGGCTTTTCGATCATTCACAAGCTGCACACTTGGAATATGATCTACATCACTGAAGGGAATTATCCCTCCTCAGAATTACAAAGTACACAGTTTGTCACTAAGATAACAGACCCCAATACTAAGTAATCTGCTCTAAATTACTGACCCAGTGAAAAAACGTCCCCTCCTATTCACACTCCAATGACCTTACTACTCTAAAGGGAAGAATTATTATCAAAAACACAAAACAATTTTAAGAGTAGTTCCTATATATCCTGTAGAGACAAAATCACTCTTGTACAAGGAACATGGTACCCCCTCATTTTTGCAAAGGAAGAACAAACACTTGACGAGGCGTAAAGTCACACAGGCATAAATGACCAACACATCCAGACTTCAAATCCTCTAAAGACACACACTTACATCAGTTGTGTGTAGTAGTTTTATAGATAAAACCCAACAAAAAACATTTTAATTTAATTTCCTGGGTTCAAACTACAAATAATTTTAAATTAAATTGTAATTATAATTGCTTAAATCAGTTTCCATGCAGGATAATCAGAAAACAAATGTGTCAGCAGCCACTGACACAGGGACAAATATGATTCAACAAGAACAATGCGGGAAAGCTCTACCAGAAGTAGGGATAAAACCCAAGCACAAGTGCAGAATCTAGTATTTCCATCTTTTCTTCAGCTCAACACCATCTCCTTCCTAGCATTCTTTCAACCAGTCTCTTCCCCATATGTCTACATTATCTCAAGATTTCCTAAGCCCACATCCTTTACCTTTTGTCTGCCTCTTCTCATTCTGAGGGCTTCCTTTTCTCAGTTTTTTTTTTTTTTTCTTAACTATGTCTCCTCTGTGTTTCTTCCACCTCACTAAGGTTTCGATTTCATTCTGTCGGTGCTCAGGTTTAGCAAAAGGCAGACATAAATCAAGCAAGACAAAGTGCTGTCTGGCAAAGAAGTAACTTGCAAAAAGGAGGCACTAAGCAATCTTTGCCAGAGATGCCATTAACACATTCAACAATTTCCTGTCACCTGCAAAAGAAACAAAACCACCCAGGTTCTCTTTCCCTAAAGGAGAAGAAAAGAGAGGAAGGAATAATGTAACTTCAGAAATTAGTTTTGTCTTCCTTGTTGTCTAGTTTGACCTACAATACCTTGTAATTCATTTTATCTAGAGAAGTCTGGGGACTTCAGAAAATTTATCCCAGCTTTTACAGTCCCAAAGAAATCAAATGCTTAAAAAGCTGAGAGAGTGATCAGTCCACCATGACCATTCCTGCTTATCCAGAGTAGAAGTGACGGAGCAGGCACAACTGTTGGAATGAAGTACCAGGAGACAGTACAGGAAAACTAAACCTGCAGGTACCAAGAGCCATGACCCCAGAAAGCAAGAACAGGAGGACACAATAATTCAAACTACAATGCCAAGTACAACTTAGTTTGAATGTTCTGGTGATTAAGTAAATTCAGTAAAATACCTGTCCACAGGCTATGACCACCCCCTGCTGATATAAGCCACTTCCTGAGAGAGCGTGCACAGTAAAATGAATGTGCACTGAGTTTTTACATGCAGACAAGAGAATGCAAAGCCAATGACTACACAGTTAGGTTGTTACATATATGGGAAATGCCATATTTTCATTGTTCACAGTGCATAAAAATGAGCACATGGCATACTGAAGATGTATTAGCTTTATGGATTCACCACCTAGAACCCGTTCTCTGCGCAGACATGAAATAAAATCAAGTATCTTGACTCTGTGTGGATTGTTTTCCTGCACACTGAGTGAAATAATCTGTATTTGGGACAGCACCGATATGCTGGCATTCTAACCACTTGAGAACTCTGTCAGAGTAGGGAACACTTGAGCCTGGGTTCCAATCATTTGGGTCCATTTCAACAATATAAAAAAATTCTGCAAGAGATTCTGCAGCTCCATCAGACTTTCATTGTTACATTAAAAAGAAGAGTCTGGATGGTAAGGACCATGGTCTGCATGGTAAGGACCTGAATATTGGCTAATTTCTTCTAAAAAAACCCATTAAAAATGAAAGAAGAAGCAGCAACAGAAGTCCAGTCATTACACAGGTACAAGAAAATCCAGTGGCACAGGGAGTTTCCACAGACAAAGGATTTCCCACAGCCTATTGTTGGAAACACTGATTCAACTGCTCACTTCTTGCTCAACAGGCTGCTGATTCAACCAGAAGAGGATGCTGGTATGTCTCACCTTCTGCATTCCACCTACTGCAGCCTAAATCAACAAAAAAACTGGCTTTGAGAAAACATGTGACTATATCTCATACTAGTTTCAAGTTATTTACATTACATTCCTTTGGTTGTACAATATCATCTTTTTGTCAATGCCATTTAAAAGTACACATAATAAAATAATATATCAGGGATTTTAACTGCTGCTGTCTCCTTATCTTGCTAAATTCCAGTTGGATATTTCACTAGAAGGAGCTGGTTAGGAAGTAAAACACAGATTATAACATACTTTCACATTCACTGTTGTATGAGGAAACTACAGACCAGAAAAATCATCAACATACAAACTTTTAAAACAATCAGATAAAATGTGTTTTACAGCTGGAGACAAATCCTGTCTATGAAGAACAGTCTGCTTGTGAAAATTAATGACCTGCTTTTAATTAGCTCCCCAGAGAAAGCCCTCAGGTAAGGAATTCAGATGGAACCAGGGAGCAAGTCAGTGGAGGCTATTTTAAACCCAAGCCATTCTACAGCTACTTCCAGGTGCAGCCCTAAATTCAGCAACAGTATCTGTTTCCCAGAAGCGGATTTTAAGCTCTGACAGGTAACTGGAGATGGGCAGCGCAGTTCCAGGGGCAAGGCATGCGGCTAGCCTCCAAAATAAAGCATGAGCTGTTATTTTTCAGAGAACAGATTGTAACTCTGTTCTGCGGCAGAAGTTATATACGTTTCTTTCTCATACCCACATAGGTTTCATGCTGGCAGGGGAAAGTACAGACAATTCCCTCGAGTGAAGTAGGAAGCAGAGACAGGAGAAGTGTGGCTAGAGGCTAACAGATTAGCCATTACCAAATTTATAATCCATGTAGACTCTAAAACATGTTAAATATCTTGGAGCCGCATTTTTGAAACCTTAGGACTGAAATAACAGGAAATGAGCTTGTTTGAATGACACAAAGAAGTTGTATTAGACAAAAAAAAAGGGGAAATATATACCTTCCAGGTGTATTTTTTTGCACACCAGCAGAGACATGTACACAACAGATACTGCTGAATTAAATCCTAAAAATCATAAATGTATCACTGCTCTGGCAAAACCAACAAAAATACCTTCACTTCAGTGAAGCAGTTACACCTGTGCTCAACTTAAAATATCGTAAGTGATGCATGTGAAGTAAACAGGACCTGACTGTTTTGTTGGTGAAGGCATAGACTTGCTCTTTATAGTCCTAAACTTGAGAAAAACGTGTTTTGCTTATAAACGGTAATAATGAAAGAAGTTAAAAAGTGACTGTTGAAAATTACTTGAAATTCCTATTATAACAATAATACATCAATTATTAACTGGCTTATAACCAAAATATAAACCAACTGTGTTTTGCTCAAGTCTGGATATACATCATCCGTCCCTAACAATGAAGGCTGTGTGTGAAGACTGACTACATTTTACTAGGAAAGTTTTAAAAATCAGGAATAGTCCAAATAAAAGGTAAAAATTTTGAACCATCCAATATAAACTAGGAGGTCTGCAATTATGATGACATCTGAAGTGAAATGTATATTTAAAGACTACATGGGGAACAGTGCCTGTATTTACTGCTGTCCAACACTTTCTGATGTAGGCATAATTTTGAACTCCTTTTAAACATGTATATGTAATTATCTGAATGAAGATTTTTCAGTTAAGCACCTGATCCGATGACTTTTTAAAAATTAAAGGAAAACTTTTCTACAACAGAAAAACCATGTAGGCATCTCAACTGGTGGGAAATGCTTCATTTTGCTCTCCTTTTGCTGCTTTTAAAAGAACAAGAATCAATAGCAAGATAATAACAAGGCAGGTTTAATTGGAAAACCCTACCACCTTAACATTCTGAAACACAGATTTCCCATCTTGAAGGGGAATCAGGGACAGACTTTTGCCTTTTCTGCAGAAATCCACAGAAAGCCGGCACGGCGAAGCCTCTGTGCAGACACGCACTCGAGGGGCTCACTCAGGGAGCCGAGCTCTGCCGGCTCCACCGGGAAACTGAGGCCCGGCCGCCCCGGAGCGGCCCCTGCCCGGCCCGGCCGCGGAGCCGCCGCT
>VWZN01002470.1:84694-111922 GCA_013396955.1 Regulus satrapa | reverse complement strand
AGAGCACGGACGGGAACGCGCAGAGCACGGGACGGGAACGCGCAGAGCACGGACGGGAACGCGCAGAGCACGGACGGGAACGCGCCGGGCACGGGACGGGCACCGTGCGGGCGCGGCGCCCCCTGGCGGCCACTGCCAGCGCCGCCGCCGCGCCCGGAGTTTGTCCGTCCTTCGTCCTTTGTCCGTCCTTCGTCCTTTGTCCGTCCTTTGTCCAGGGGCAGAGCGAGCAGTCCGCCAGCTCACCCTTCACACGCACCAGCCAAGGCAGCTGGCAGGAAGGCAGTGGGAAGCCGGCTTTCAAACATCGGTTCTCTGCAGCCACAGCCATCAGTTGGTTCCTCAAATCAGCTGCCGCACTCACCTGCACTTCCCTCTTCCACAATACATGAGGTGTCATAAAATACATTCAGGTATCACCTGAGAGTAGGGTGTCTTAACTATATAATGTCCTCAATCATTCCCAAAGCACTACTCATGCCATATTCCCAGTGCTGTGAGTTCGGTGGGGAGAAGTAAAAATCTCCAGCACCCTGTAGCAAGCTAGGAAAAAATGTTAAGAGTTGTACTGGCAACTTCAGTATTTTATACCTGCTAAAGAGCTGTCTTTCCAATTGTGTACTGCTGTAACATTTGTGTCTTTTAAAAGATAATATTTAAATAAGGGCATGTTTTCATAACTTAATGAGAAGAGATAATTTACCTGATTTATGGTTTCTTCAAATGCTTTTATATGATGATTAAGTTCTCTGTCCATTGTAGCATATTCTAGCATGACTTTTTCCATACTGTTAATATGTTCTTCATCATCTGCAAAATAAAGCATGTGGAACATGGGTGATCAATTGTAATATTTTCAGGCAGTATTTTTTCTTTACAAATATTTTATTTATAAGTATTCATGCTGTGAATATCTAATGCATTTGTAAGTCTCAGCAGGTGTTTTCAAGCTACTCAAACATATACTTTTTTTCTCATTTTGCAACTGTAATCTTTGACATTTCTTGGGTAACTTGAACAAACAGCTTACTCAGAAAGACACTTCCCTGGTTTCATGTGAACAAGAGAGAGTATGTGTAATTTCATCTACCAACACCTAGTCATTAGGCAATCAGGATATTTTCTGCAAAAGTTATATTTCATGACTCATCACACTGCCTCAGAAATAGTCAGAAGAAACTTAAATGCCCTCGCAGTACAGTATAGCTCACAGCTATAATTAGACCCCTTATCCCCAATAAACACAGATACAGGAAAATCAAATCAAAGCCAGCATTTTATAACACAGCAAATAATGGAAGAATGGATAGTATTGGTGATTCAAGCAGTAAAACTCTAATTGCCAGGGAAAATCAATTAACACAGGTCACGTGATTAGTAATTCATATCCACTTTTCTTCTCTTCTGCATTCCTCCTAATTCTACTCCTTTCATCTCTAACTACACCTCTGCTTTCCCATTCTAACCTTGCTGTGCATCTGCTTAGATAAGGACCCTCTGCAGATGATACAAAGCAGTACAGCCACAGCTGTGTACTCCTGACACAGCTGCATGTCCCACACCAAATGCTGCCAACTGTGGGAGGACAGCCAGCCACAAGCCCTGAATCCATGCAGGAAACCAGAAAGTTAGGAAACCTATGTTTCCACTTCTGCTTACTCCCATTTATTCCTATGCTGCAGTTTCCAGGTGTAGAGAATGCAGCTAGAAGCAGCTAGACTCTGTGGAAAAGCCATAAAGTCTGCCATGCAGCATTAGGGGTTGTCATTTGATGGAGCAGTCTTTAAAAGCACTTAAGTACCCAATGTGTGCTGCTACTTTTAGGAAGAAAATTATAGTGCAGATTAATTTTTTTTTTGTTTTTTTGGGGTTTTTTTGAGAATAAAGGAAAATGTCTTCTCATCTGGTAAGCTGGCACATTGCTTAAGTTGCTAACTATATTTTTATGTTAGAACACAAAAGTGTGTCTCTGCAGAAAGCTGACACAATTTTATATGACCATCAGTTTGGGAGCAAAATCTGAAACACATCGCTCAGAGACAAACATCACACCATATTGAAACAGCGATGGATCAAGGAGACAAAGGAAAAGTGCTAAGAGATATTTACACAGAAGAAGTTATACAATATGCTATGCTATTTTGTGAACATGGCAATTAGAGTTGTGATCATTCCCTTAATTATATATAGGCTTGGTATGTATCCATTTTTCATTAAGTAGATGAATGGATACTGCCGACATAATCTTGGCATTCCTGCAACTTTATTTTGAATAATCAGCATTTCCCTCTCCCCTTTCCCTTCCCTCCCACCCAGTTTCCATGTCCTATCTGGTAACTATGATCATACTATTTTTCCTTCCTGCTAGGAAGCATATTAAGTGCCTCCTTCAAGGCTGACACAAAGGACAGTCCATGAATCACAGGAAAGTTTTGTGTAGCAAAAAACTGTCATTCTCCTCTCATGGTCAAAATGAATCATATCCATAACATAAAGAAACTACACTGTCCTAAACATTTTTGAAATTTTTTTAGGGAAAAAGAAGTGTATTGTTAAATGCCAAGAGAGCTATACAAATGCTGTCTTTCCCAATAGTTAAAAAATAACTTTAGATGAAGTGTAATAACGCTGCATGCAACTTGAGAGATGTATTAAAACAACGCTTGAAAAGGTGGAACACAGCTCAGCAAGAGGGACATTATCTCCAAATACATCCTGCACTACATTCTTCCTGTACTGACCATTCCACCCACCCACCAGCCTGTTTTCAGTCTCAGTACTGTTCCTTGCCGTTCCCCTGCTGCTGTTCTTTTACACACATTACACATCCTGGGACAATGCTGAACATGTCACTAACACACAATCATATCCTGCCCCTGAAGGCACCATGGACATACAGACAGATCTGAATGACTCTGTACAGGTCAGCTGTTGTCCATACTCTATTTCTGCTCATTGACAGATACTACAGTCCATTTTCTGTCTCTTCAGACTGAGAAGGATTGCTGAGAGCTAAGGGTGCTGAGAGCTAAGAAGAAATCTCCTATGCTGTTCCCAGCCACTTACCTCCCCATCTATTAAACAAGATTTAAAAGAAAACTTACATTACAAGCTATTCTATTTGCCTTTTAGAAACTCTCATTGTTCCACATTACACACAAGTCTGCTGTGCAAGACTCCTCTGCTTTTGCTACCAAGAGCCAAGAGCATTTCTGCCCCTCACTAGCAGGGACCAGATGCAGGACAGAGCTTGGGTGCACATGGTAAGAAGCTGTGGGTGACTTTATGGAGATGTAGTTTTACAGCTCACCAAGGCAGAGATCCCAGCACCTTCAAGGTTTCTTTACAACAAACTACACCACAGACTAATCAGAGCATAGCAGTTGAGCTGATCTTACTAAGGAACAAGAAATTAGAAAATACTTTTCTCTCCTCAACACCATCCCACAACTCATTCTTACACATCCCACCAACCACTGATTTAACAGCACTATAGCAGCAAAAATATTTAAAATTTAATAATTACATCAGGCTTTTTAAAGATTCAAAAAGCATTGTCTGTTATTCACTCTGCAAGCCCTGCTGCTGTTTTTGTTTCATATGTGAGGGTGACAATGGAGATCCGTGGTGAAGGGACTCAAGGCCCTGCCTCTCTTCCAGCAGACCATGAGCACACCGACTGCTGAACACCCTCCAGCCAGACTCCAGCTACAAAGCCAGACAACTCTCCAAAGTGCTCAAACCTTGCACTCTGCTGGCCAACAACCTAGCTTAACACCAAAATCAAACACTTAGCAAGTGCTGGATAAGGGCCTTTCTGTTATCTAACCAAAAGTTATCCTAATCTTATTTCTAATTCATATCTAAGGAATGCATTCCAAACTCTCTGCATATGCTTTTAGCTATTGCCACAAAATTCCACTGAAGTGCACATTGTTGTCTCCTTGCTATCTAGGCTAAATATGTTGAGTTTAGTAAGCATTTCTTCACAAGTCATTTCCCTTACCACTCAGAGATTCTACATTTTGCAATATTACATTTTTTACTCACAGAAAGCCCAGTTCAAGGCCTGATTTCATTTTCAAAGGCCCACGTGCATCATGCTAAAATTATCTGGCTGAATATGCAGTTTGCAGTTATGAATTCCAGGTCACACAACGTTATGATCTCTTATTATAATGGAAGCAGGGATATTATTCTGAAAAGGATCCCTAAATATTAAAGCACAAAACTGCATAAAGTGGCCAGCAAGGATTCAATTTCTCACTTCTGAAAACACCAATCACACATAGGTGCCTTAATGCTGATGTCGACCATTATCAGTCAAGACTGTTATGTATCATGAACCCACAGTGTTAAAACAGAAGTTGCAACAACAGAATAGAGTCAAGTCAGCACTGATTTAATACCTCCTATAGTAACACCCACCTAAAATTTATCCAGAACGTGCATTTCCTAACATCTGAGTTCATATTTACTTTAGTTTCCTGTATATATCCACAAGTTAGCAAAAGATTTTTCACAACTACCTTTTTCTGTGCAAAAGTTACCACATCAGTGTTTGTTATTTAGGGCACTACAGATGTCCTGCAGTCAGTACACATCAATCTAAATAAGCATTCACTTCCACTGCACACTATCTTAAACACAAAATAGTCTGGAATACCATGAAATTGCAGGAAAGCTCAGAACTTACAAATACAAATGTACTCAAAATTAATGTTTAAGCACAGACAGTGTGGATTAAGATGAATACATACATACTTTCATATCTTTATAGTACTGTCTAACAAAAATCAAAATACCAATTTAAAGAAAGCATGACATGTCAGTTCTACATCTAGCACTACATATTTGTTTCAAAATTCAAAGCTACACGCTGGTTGTCCCATGAGTCAAGGCAGAATAGGAATGGTATACCATTGCCCAGAAATTTTGACAGTACATTTCAGCCTTTTAAAACACTCATAACACAAACACACATCACTTGAGCCATTAGCAACAGTGATAGTAGGCAGTTGTCTTCATATGCCCCAGCAGCAAAGAAAATACACACTTTGCCAGCAGGTTTCAAGTTACTGCTGACAGCAGAGGAGCACAGGCTCTCTGACTCCCTGATTTAGTTCCATCTTTTGGAGGAGAAAACACTCTCTCAATTCAAGATAAAGCTAAGTATTTTTGCTGTCATTTTTAGAAAGTCCTTCATTTACAGATCCAAAAGTGTTAGGATTACCCTCTGCATCCCCAGTTCTGGTCTACTCAAAACTGTTGTTAATTCAAGTTGGACAGCAGATCTTGAATAAACTCTCAATCAACCCAGACTCTTTAAGAACAGATTGATAACACACTTGGAGAAGACAGTAGTGATGCTCAGCAGTGAGAGGACGCAGACCTATGTAGGAGGGCATTGTCTCATTTTCTCCCTCTGTCTACACAAGAGTGAAGCTTGTTACACCACTCCAGACTATAAAGACCAAAAGGAACTTAAGCAGGAGACTGCTTATGCAGCACTGAGGGTACATCGTCACTTTTTCTCCAGCAGATACATGTAAATCTCCTCAGAAAATTTTCATCTAAGATTTCTTTCAAAATCTCATTTCCCTTACCCACAACATACTTTACTTACTGGGCTGCAGAAAGAGCAGAAGGTTAATACATAAAATTCTAAACTAAAAGAAAGGAGAAGACATCCAAAGGAACAGCAAAAAACTGGAGAAAATCAAATTCATCTTCTGAATGCAGATTTCTTCACACAGAGAAAAGGTTGAAAGCAGAATGCCCAAAAAGTCTCCATGGAGCTGTCTGGATAAGACATTAACCACTGCAATTCATAAGAGAAGAGAAATTACTGCTGATAAGAGGAGCAACAACCATACAGGGAATGTCAGTTGGTAGAGTAAAGAGGAATGTGGGGTAGTAATTGCAAAATTTCCCTCCATATAACAGTCAGAAGCTACTCACTGCTGAAGCTCATCATAATGAACCTCCAAATTCTCAGGAAATGCCTTAACCAGGCCTTAGAGTATTTGAAACCATATTTCCCTCACTGTCCCCCAGCAAAGCCACTCTTTTTGAATAGAAAGTTTTCACACACACAGAGGTAGAGACTGAGTGTGCATGATTTTAGAGACCAACACCTTCACCTAGATACCAGACTCCAGGGAAAGGTAGGTGTACCTCACGAAATGAAATTACATGAGTGATGGAAAGAGAAACCTATGATAGATGGGTGGGCTGGCCTGAGCAGGGGATTGAGCAAAATGACCTCCAGAGGTCCCTCCCAACCTCAGCCTTTTTTCTGGGTTTCCATTACATTCTTCAATATTCAACAACCTCATCTCTAAGCTATTTTTCTGGAAGACAGTTAAAGTGAGTTCAAGTTCAAGTCCTCTCAAGCAAAGAAGGAAGTGGAATGTGAGTTTCCAGTATTCTACCAAAGAAAAAATATAAGTAGGAAGAGAAAAATTTAGAGGACAGTGCAAGGCAGGACCAGCAGTCCTTGTAAAGGAAAGACCAGCACAGAGAACAAGAACACGGGTAGCACCAGAACTATCACTTGTAAGCGATTAATTTTAAAGTTTCATCTTATTTTCTATTAGGCTTCTGTTAAGAAACTGCAAATTAAACTGCAATACTTGAATTTAGGTCAAGCACTTTCCTGCTACCTGAGTAAAGTCTTCTGAGGTTGTATTTTAGAAAAGAAAGGGCTGTGCTTTTCAATCTGGCTTTAAGTATTCGCTTTATCCAGCAAGTAATGCGAAAAAGTCTTCAATTATCCATTTCTCTCTGCTCAGGGTTTTTTTTTTTTAAAGTCAGTTGAGCCAAGAGTGTCTGTTCAATAACAAACTATGCCTGATGAAAAAACCCTTGTCTTGTATTACAAACCATTTCCCTGTAGGCTACGACTGTTTGAAATAGCAACAGAGTCAATGACCCAGGAGGCTCCTGCCAATCCCATGGAAAAGAAACCCAAGTACATTATATGGTAGAGAATCAGAATTTTAATAGAAACAGACCATACATGGTCTGAACACCTACCTTGAAACATCTCAATTGCTGAGTGCCCAGTTTTAAACATCTCAGGGGGCAGTATTTCCAGTGAGTGGGTGTTGCACACATTCTGAAAACGGTTATTTCAGAGTGGGCACAGGGAAACTGAGGCATTTGGCAATATTAACAACTTCTGAAAATAACTGTATTATTCTATAATGATCACAACATTTTTCCTCAACCTGAAACTCCCTGTGTCACCAACAGAACAAGGCTAACAGTGTTTTTGAAAGCAACTTCCTTAGAGTACTTTTTTTCTCCAGACTACCAGGGGAAGGCTTTTAAGCTATAATGATCCCAGTTTAGACATGAGAGCAGTAGCAAAGATTTATCTGACCAGGTATATCGACCACAGTACCCAAACACACTGCAATGTAAAGAACAATATTATCTCTGAACACCAACTGACACTACACTGAGCTAATGAAATAAACAGGGTTCTCACACAGAATTTGATGTAGCAAAACACTCCAACATGTGCTGACCTGCTTTGTTGTATAAAATCCAAAGTAAATATTATTCAACACAAATAGAGATGGTTTAATTTAGGCTGAGACACACAAGAAATATAAAGACATAAACTAAACTCTCATAGAAGTAAACATACTTTGCTATGAAACAGAACAATAGTTTTATAAATATCTACATATTTTTTGCTACTGTACTTGATGCCACATGCAGCACTGAGACATGAAGACAGGCAGTATGCACACAATTTTCCCAAACAAAAATGTCCTTTTTCTTGACTAAACACTAAGGCCTGTACAATTCCCAGACTATTTCCCGCCCTTGAGACAGAAGGGACCAGCACTCGACCAGCATCTCTTCTCTCCTTACTAAATTCCAAGGTCATGGTGAGGTTAATCTTTATTTTACCAATAAGCGCCTACTTCATTTTGCAGAAAGACTAATTTAAAGTTAACAAAGACAATATAACTAGTAAGCAGAAGCACTGATAGGAGGATGAAGCATTTAAAAGATGCAATAGTTTTGAGAAACAACTCAAGCTCTGCACTATCATAATTCTACACGAGTCTCCTGGCATTACTGTGATATCCATCCAGAGTTACAGTCCTCTCTTCAGCAAACGAGTAAATCAGCATTACTTAACACTAGCACAACACAATCCCAAGAAGATCAGAAACACAAGTCTGCTGACAGACAAGCAGCAAGAAAACACCGAGGCTGAGGTTCACATAGATTTTCTTTGGCAACAAAGTGAGTTTCACAGGTCATTTCCCTAGGCACTCATCCCTGCTGTTTCTCTTATGTTCCTCCTCTGCTGCCTATCAGCCAGGAAAATATAGTCTTTCATAGGGTCATACTATCAACTGGAAGAATGAAACAATTCAAGCTAAAAATAGTAATCTGTCCTCCAAACCCAAACTCATGTTATTCCAGTAATGGAATCTGAAGTGCAGATATTCAAACAATTGTACCAATACAATTAAGGGAGTAGCAAACTGTAGAAGGGTGGAGATGGTGAGGGGGAAACTTCCCATATCAACTTATTTGCCAAGAAAAAAGGAACCACATCCTGTGTATTTTCAAAGTAAGCACAAGGCATACCTTATCTTCTCAAAGAAATCTAAGAAATCTGACCAATCTCTCATAAAGTAAATAAAAAACCCTGTGTATATATATATATACACACACAATATATATAAAATACATACTTACAAATACACAGACTCACATATCACTCTCTTCCCAGTGGACTTTAACATATAATGAAATTAAGGCTGAAAACATCATTTACAACTAATTTTAATGGGAAAGAATTTTCCTGTAATAGAGCCTGCTTCAGTGCCCCAAGCTGATGCTGACCTTGCTCTCCTCAGAATGAGAGATGTGAGGGCTGGGAATATTTAAAAATAAGGGGTTTAGTGCTGTCCCTCTTCTACACAATTTGTCCTCTCAGAACTTGATAAGGTAACATTGGAATTCGGGAAAAATTTTCTTGAAATATATTCCCTTACAAGGAACAGCAAAGTATTTGTTAAGGCCTTATAATTACTACTCTTTAATCAATCAGAATATTCTGTAAAACTGATATTTTAAATGAAGAATTTTATTCCAAGACTTTTAATGGGTCTTTATAATTCTATAAAATACTTACAGGCTGCTCCAGATATGATTTCCCCTGGAAATGCATAACAGCAAAGTTGGGGCTTTTTTTAATTGTTCCAACAAGTTAATTTCTAAGTTGTTAGATTGTTTTTTAAGCACAATTTCTTCTGTATTACTCAAGATCTCAACTGGCACATTATGAATTCTACTGAGATAATCCATGCAGTTTTTATTTACAAGTCAACTGTATTAATGCTTTCTCTTGCCAAAACCCAATTCTTCTCATATTTTAAATTGCTGACAGGTGAAAAACAAATATTTTAGTGTGAAGTGCAAGTCTGTCTCTAATAAAAGGCATGATTGTTATGAGCCAGCAGTAAATAATACCATTACATTTCTCACAAGAAAAACTTTGCTTCTGTTAATGAACCAATTATATTTTTCATCTTAGAGAAGCTCATTCAAAGAGTACATTCATTAAAATAAATGCAGTAATTACTTAGAATTTCCTCCATTTAGGGGAAACAAGAAATGGGTTGGAAAGACTTTTCAGAAAAAAAAAAAATCAGTTAAGAGAGGAAAACAAGCCCTTTTCACCCAAGACATTCAAAATTCTCAGAAACATTACCTCTCGGTCCCGAAGTGGAGGCAGCCTAGCTCAGAGCTCATGAGCCTTCATCAGAGCTCATTTAGTCACTGTAATTTTTCAGTAAATGGAGCTGTCTAGGTTTTGGGCTTATGCTGCCATAGGTATCTGAGTCTGGTGCAGCTAGAGCTGAAGTCTAATTGCACAGACTGGACTCGTGGCTAGACTGAGGAAGCAGGAGCCACAGGGTGCATCAGCAGCGTCCTGGCCGGACACGGCGTCCTGACCTGGGACAGAGCAGGGACAGTGACCTCCCAAAGCGGCCGAGGGCTGGATCGTGCACAGGTCTCACCCTCAGTGCCTCGCTGCACAGGAGCCAGCCCTGCTGCTGTGCACGAAGCACAGCTGAGTGCCCACCAAAGTGCCCACCAAAGTGCCCACCGAGGCTCAGTGTCCTGCTGGCTGCAGCGCACACCAAGCCCCGTGGGCAGGCTGCAGTGTGTGCCAGCCCTCGTACAAGGAACATATCAAACAGGAAGGCAAGACCAAGATAATCCCTGCACTCCAAGACAATCCATCACTGCCTTATTTCAGTTCAGTGGTCAGTTACACTCACACACACAAAAAACCCACGGAATGCAAGCTAAGCTTCCATAACCAAGTGCAACAGATTCATACAGACACAAACGAACACTCATCAAGCACTTAAATGTTAACATTACCAACCCAAAATGAAACAGATGGGGGAGGAAAAATGCCAAAATATGTCTGGTTTTTCAATGCCCAGTATTTTGATTAGATGCTTAAAAACAGGGTTTCTTTCCTCTGAACCCACACAGCCTCCCAATCTATATTTTGATATTTCTACTTCTACAACCCTTGGTACTCCTGACTTCAGAATTTAGAGGTTATCGGTAGCCCCAGACAGAGCATGGCTGCTCTTTTGCTAACCAGCTGAGGCATTGGCTGTACTGCAGCCGAGCAGCAAGCTCAGGGTGGGAAAACAATCCAGTTTTATAGGCAGCTTTTGAGACAAATCTGGCTGGCAGCTACTCCACATTTCACACCATTGTGAACAAAGCAGTGAAGTCTCTTAAAACAGAGCTGACACTAGTCCACACACATAAATGAATAAACAAAAGAAAAGTTAGATTCATAATATGCAGCTGACAATAGAAAGATTGGGGTTTTAAAATGAGAAACACTGATCTGTAAGATTCTCAGAAATGTGACGGTTAGTAGAAATTGATATGAGTATCATCTCCAAAGTTAAATTTTGAGAATGCAGATACTTCCATGTGCTTTGGATATTTTCCAGTTTCTGCTGAAGAGAAATGCCAGACAAAACACAATCGAGGTCAAACTAAAGAAATCTAGAAAACCAGTCTCTATGCAAGAAAAGGTCAGGCGATATTCCCCATGCAAAACATCTAATTCAGCATGAATCACGTACCGATATGGCACCTGAAGTGCTAACCATGCCACAGTACTAAAGCTAGTGCTTTGAGAGCCTGTAATTCCTCAAAATGACCAACCCCCCCCCCAAAAAAAAAAAAAAATCCAACCCACATAATCCTCTTACACAGACAAGGCAAAGGCAAAGACTGCATACAAACTTAAAGTGTAATGAAAACCAGCATTTCTTTCTGCCTCTTGCAGGCATCCTTTGCATAAAACCTCTTCTGTGAATTGGCAGATCTCCTCTTTTTGGCATGAACTGCTGGTATGTGGCATTCATTCTGCTGCTTGAATGCTGGTAAGTGAGAGAGAGAAATCTTTCCATTGCTGAAATTTCACTTCCCACAAAATTCATACAAAAAATTTGTCCTATTACAAGGAGCTGCTACTTTCTTATCATGTGGAAAATGTGTATCTCTGTGCAAAGAAAAAAAAAAAAGGCAATGCAAGTCTGTATTGCCTAGATCTCTCATACACAAACAATATTTATGATTTTGAGAGGAAACAGGAATTTGATGGCTTACAGTACGCCAGAGATTATGGTGTCTCAGCATGTTTATGTAATTGTGTTATCTTTGCCCTTAGTAGGAAAGAAGGGGCTTTGAGGGGAGTTTTGGCTTCTCAAAGGGTAGTTTTGGAAAAAAACAAAACAAAAAAAAAACCAAAAACAAACAAACAAAAAAAAAGGAATATAAATTGAAACTGAATGTGGAAATATTCTGTAACCAGATAAGAAGTAAAAGGTTGCCTCTGTTTCAACTTAGAACTGGTAAACTATGAAATAGCTATCAGCCATTGTGTTACGAAAATAAATTAAATTCAGAACCATAGTACTATGGTTGAGATTTATGTGGCTAACATGCACTAATTAAAAGAATTTTCTGTCCTTTATACTGATATGTTTTTAAATTTTGTTCAATTTAAAATCTGTTATTCTATAGAAGTGATTGGGCCAAATCTGTACACGGAAGTATATTCAGTGGAGAAATCTTGATTACCTTGAGACATCAGACCAGACTACACACCTCTAACAAAGCACGGATAAAATCTAAAAATACCAAGAAAATATAGAATTTGAACGAGTTATGGCATACTTAATTCTCTCAAAAACAGCTGTGAATTAGATCTGCACCCACAAATAATAAACTTCAAAAACTGAATCCTTGTGAAAATGTCACATTAATCTATCCATGCAGTAAATGTCTACTCACCCACTACTTACTAAGATGATTAGTAAGGAAATCACAAGTTAAACTTTATTCATCTGAAGAAAAATAGGAAAGAGGTTGCAAGGTTGATTTAACTCAGAAGATATTATTGTCACTTGACATTTACATGAAATGTATGATTTCATTCCCACTTACAGTCTGGGGAAAGCCTGTTAAAATTACTTCCTTAATGTGTGAACACTTCTTTGAATTGTGTTCTTTTCATCTGCCACCTTCTCCTTAAGCCAGCTGGCTCCTTTTGTTAAATCTTTTTTAATAGGAAAGTTCATTATCTGTAATTTAGGGAGCAGTTTGAGATTGTCACCTTCTCTTAAGTGGTACTGTACATGCATATTTCAGAGCAGTCTATAGTATCTGTTGATAACATCAAAAAGGCAAAGGTTCACACACACATGTGCTGAACAGTTCTAGCAGGGGGCTAATCAGAATGACCACATCGATCTTCTCATTTCTATCCACATGGACCTCCTGCCATTTACACACCAGACTACTCTTTCTCTTTGTAAAAGCTAACACAACTACAGAAGTTGCTTACATGAAAACACTATTATGAAGGCATTCAAATATGTTTTGTCATCTAGAGACTGATCAGCATACTGCCCTGCTTAATCCCGTTGCTGTGGCTTTCTTATTTCTTTCTTTTCCTCATCCTTCATTACACATTTCTTTATCACTTACTCCTCTCCCCTTCTATTCCTCCTCATCCAGATCCCCCATTCCCACTTTTTTTTTCCCCTGAGCACTTTCTAGCCAACTGTTTAACTCTTTCTCTATGTGCAAGTGCTGTCTTCCCAGTGACCACAATCCTTGGGGGTCATATCTCACTTTATCCCATCATTTTATGTAATAGCAGCTCTAACAGACTCACAGCTGCTAGTTTTCTTTTATTGGCATAAAGGTCCATTAGCAGGAAAAAAAAAAAACCCAAAGTGAAACTACAACAAAAAGGCCATAAGTTCCCCAGTAGTAACTGCTGTGTACTGCACAGTTTGGGAACTAACCTAACATAAACACAGCCTGAGGGGTGGCTGGGCAGCGTGAGTGACAGCAATTACTTGGTTACTACGTGCCCTACACAAAAAGTTGTGCTGCTATGACACTCATCAGTAATGTCAGACCCTTGTTCAATGCCTAGGAGGGGTACAGGAATTGTTCTGGTTTTTAGGGTTTTTTAAGAAGGAGCTAACTGTATGCTGACAATGTGGCAGACACATCCCTATCTTTAATGGCACATAGTGTATCATTCAGGCAAAGACTTTAAACAAACAAGCATGAGACTAAATCCTGCTAATTGCACTGTCCTTCAATAAGCTCGTTCAGTATTTCAAAGAAAGAGCAACACAAATTACTCACGCCTGGAAAGTGGGACTTACACCAAGATGACTAAAGCAGCTCAACTTGTGAAGTTAAAGATGCTAAAGGGGATTTGTTTATGATCTACCACTACCATCTTGAAGATTTCTGAACATATTTGGCTCTTTGATTATCAGACAGAAATGTAACATTCAGTGCCTGAAAACTGAAACACAAAAGAAAACTGTTTATTCAGAGATAGGATGGATTCTTCAGTTGACCTCTTGCTGAACTGTGGGTTTCACTGGAAATTTTCTTTCTGTAAGCAGTTCTAGTAGAATTTTTTTTTTCAATCTGTATAATTTTTTTCTCTTTTCACATAGTATTATCCCTCTAATAAACACCAGACTACCCTCCTGTAGACATGGTTGTGGATCCACTCATAAACTTCATCTAAGTGCATATCTTCACTTAGTGCCCTGTGTGTATTTTAGTGGCTCAAACCATTTTGTATCACCTGTAATTGTGGGATCATGCCTACAGTTGTTATACCTATTTGTCAATTCACCAAAAGGCAAGGATGATATCTCTGTTGGTCTGTTGTCTTCTGCCGCCTTTTATTTCCCCTGTACATATATTTTTCTTGGCTACCTATCTCCTATTTTTTTTCCAATCATCTACCACCATTACAGTTCACATTATTTTTAGACTCTTGTAACATAATTTCCCCAGGCACAGACGACATAAGCAAAACCAGAAGTGAATATCTACACAGAAGTTTGAGATATTCATGCATCCTCACAAAACATTCTTGACACATCTTTTTATAGAAGGCAAACTCGTGTTTTGTGAACTCCGGTGACTTCCACAAGGCCACAGAGTGCTGCCAGTTTGAAAGCACAGTTAGTCCCAGCCTTGAGGACTCAGAAAAATTAGACTCAAGAGTACCTCAGTTATTTTATCTCATTTGTATAATGCTATTATGTGTTCCTTGTACTTCTTCAGAGAAAATGGCAAACAAAGTGTGAAGGGAAACAAAATAAACTATGAAAACGATAATTTAAAATCTTTTAAAGCTCTAATTCAGACCACCAACCCCTGCCTATCATCCAAAGGACAGTATTTTTCATAGGTTTCAGTATCAGTAAGGAACACAGAAGTCTTACATGCAATTCTAACTGAAAAAGCAAACATTCCCCATCAAATTCCTGGAATTTAATCAGTACATATTACAATCTTTATTCTTCACTGGACCATCAGTGTGCTGTGTAAAATTGGTGTGAATTTCATAAAACATGTCAGAAAACCCGGATTTGAGTCAGAGGGTTTTGTTGTTTGTTTTTTTTAAAAATGGAAAGTATTAAAAGCCACTAGTAATTAGTTCTGTGTTCACTTACCAAAAAAGTTATTTGAGTATTAAAGAAACCAAGCTAGCAACTAGTCACAAGTTCTTGAATTCTTGAAGAGACAAACAAAGGGACAGGAAAAGAAAGGAAAAAAATTTGGAAAGTATCCTATGTCTATTTGTAGGGATCTGGATGAAGTTTCAGAATGATCACATCTACATAAGGGCTTCTTTCATGTTTTGACCAAACACTGAGAACATGTCAGCACAACGCTTACTCTTTACCCATATAAATCTTTTCCTAGGGGAAAGAATCAAGAAAAGAAATACAATTGCTTTATATCCCTAATCTTTCTGAATGCTGCCAACCCCAGGTTCTTCTCTGCTTTTGTGGGTTCCTCCTCCTTCCTAATTTTTTATGCACACATTAGATTACTGAAAGCTAAATTCTGATCTACTTAAATTCATTAAAATTAAAGCCTTCAGAGGGGGTTCTTCAAAGCCCACACTACTTTCTATATATACCGTATGCCTCTACATTTAAGCAGGAGTTAGTAGTATTTTCTTATTGCCACGTTTCTGTAGCAGAAATATGATAAGAAAATGACAGATTTATATACTACAGAGAATATTTTCATACAGTAAATTACTCAGATAAAATATTCCTCTTTGGCTTTTGTTCAAAAAGGTTGATTTATCTTTGTGCTAAACAGCCCACACAAGACCTCTGCAGTACTTCATAGTATTTCTAAGCTGGAACAGACCATCAGCATCATTCTGTTCTGATCTCATGCACAGCAGAGGCCAAAGAACCTCACCCAGCAATTTCGAGCCTATAACTCACAGCCGTAAGCTCACTCATTCCCTCAAGGTTAACATCACTAGTGCACAGAGGGTCTCCAAAAAGGTCTGTACAGCATTTAAATCCCACTTACGATCTATTTTGAAGACTACTGAGATTTTATGAGGTCTAGGACAGAGAAATTTATAGTAACTATGGGTACGTGAGGTAACCCACCAGGTGACTGCAAATCTCTCTGACTCACAATGACCTTTGGGGGAGAAAACTACCCACGGCCTTAGAAAAATACATAATAAAATTGAATAAATATTCCCACATACATATGCATGTATTTGACATCAAACACCTACCAAAATCCATGAAATATAACTGTGCAGTTTTCATCTGAGCACTCATAAGAGTTCTGCAAAACCTGGGACGGTCCAGCTCTGACCTTCTGCTCAGGTGCACCCTGTCAGTACATTTCCATGAGAACACACCAAGGACAGTTACTCAGCCAGCTGATGAAGCCTGGATTTCACTCTGAATGATACACTCTAGATCAACCACAACACAGCAGCTTCATGCAAGAATAAATTTATAAAATGCTATAAATGTTTTAAATGTTTTGGTCTGATAATACAAATTCTCTTTCCATTGATCTTAATCCTCCATTTATATCTTATTGTCACTAATTGCAAGAGTACAGCAATAAGGCACCAACACCTCTAAATCCGTTCTAGGAGTGAGTTCCAGCGTGCCACAGCAGCTGAAGCAAAAAGAAAAGCCTCTGCTGCCACCTAAAGGGCTTCTCTGGCCTTGGAACTGCTGAAGTTGAGGAGCAAAGATATTTGGATGCACCCAGCTTAATGAGCACCCAAACTGAAAAAGAGCAATCAGAACAAAAGCATGCTGCTTAAGATAACAATATAGCTGCTTGATATAGCCTATTACAGCTTCATATAGCTGCTTTCTCCTCACTGCACTGTGCTCTTCTTTCAGTCAAAATTACAGCTAGGAAATAGTAACAACACTACATATTTGTTTCTTCCCACTTTGTAAGATTACAGACTACAGTCAGAGTGGTTTTGGATAAATATAAAAGAACAAAATTTTTTGATTACAAGTCATATTTTTCCATATTTTGAAACAAGGCACGTTTCCAAATTCTCCTTTTTTGGACTGCTTCTTTGAAGAACAGCTTCCAGAATCAACCAGTGTGTTCCAGCAACAGGCTCATCAGTGCTGGATATAAATATTGTAAGTAAAGAGAGGTAGAAAAAAAAATTAATCCAACTGTCCTCAAAATTTTTATACTGACTGCAGAGCATAGTGTAAAAAATGTCACTTTTTTATTTTCAGAAAAGCATTCTACAAGAACTTAACCAGTCTTTCTTCTTTCAAAGAATCAAATTATTTGAAGAAGTAACACTCCAAGTGTAACATCATGTACTTACCTACTTAAAGGAAACATATATTTCTCATTGTTAGTTGAAAGGTTAAATACCCGTAAAACAATACAAGCAGCACAGCACAACAGAAGCATAAATTAAGATTAAAAGCCCATCTTTCCTAAAATGCTAAATCTTAAGCAAGGGATTTGAAAGAAAGCAAAATTAGAATTTTTGAGAAAGGGAGTCTGGAACATTTTATTTCCCATACCACAAAATCTAAGTTTACTTTGGACAACAGGAAAAGAACTTCCCCGAGAAAAATGTAATTTTGGTGCCTACACTGAGTTTGTGCATGTCACCAATTAGCACCACAGACACTGGTGTAGCAACAAAGCATATCAGTGAACAAACAACTTCTGGCAGAGAAAAACCTGGGGTTAGAATAAAACTTCCTCTTTGAACAGCATGGTATCATGAGGGAATTCTTGCAGCTTCACAGGAAGCATCTAGCAGAGTCTAATACAGAAGGATGAACTTCATGCATCATTGGCCTCTCTTCATTTTCTACAGTACCTCCTCATAACTAGAAAATATTTCTGTATAGCAAGTGTCAGTGAAAAGCCATTTCACTCCAGGATGGACTTTGACATTCTACACTTACATTCTCCAACATAAAAACAGAAAAACTACACTTAAGTTTCTCCAATAAGAAAAAGCCTGTATCCCTACAGTGCATATGAAACTGTTTGCTACTTTCTTCTCACAAGCACCTTCGTTTATCTATGGATTTAAGAGTGAAAACCAAAGTCTGATTTCTCATGAACAGTCCCTCCAACAAAGACCACAGCTTTGACTGTAAGGTAGAGACCTGACCAAACCATTGTTTGTAGGTGATAGAAGGCAGGATGTGCAAGAAAACATCTTGACATGGCTTATCATGCCTGGACAAGAACAGGGCAGCAAGGCTTATGCTGTTTATTTCCTCAGTCAGAGGACCTTCATGTTCACGCGTCTTACTCAATCAACTTGCAAAGTGTAAGTCCAGCCTATTTGCTACAGCCTCTTTTCAGGACAAGTACTTTATGTTTGGATTATTTTTATGAAGCACAATGATCTCTAAGAGACTATAAACATTTTAGAAGCACAGGTGTCAGCAGATTGATTTCTGGTTCCCAAAACAATTACATCATTTCATGCATAAGAACTTTGTCAATATCAAGATTCATGTTATGGTATGATACTGCAGGAATCCTGCACTTGAATTTCCAAGGAAAAATAAGCCAGGAAAAAATAAAGAACAAAGAAAACAAATTAACCAAATCATATGATATTCAAGCACAGCTACAGAGTCCATTGTCATACTGGAGTTTATACCATTCCAAGTAGTTTTAGGTCAATGACAGAAAAAATTACATGGAGAGGGCCTCACTCTCTCAGGGATGAACAAACTCAGAATGTTCAAGTCTGACTGTTTTAGGTTACTCCAATGGGTTTAGAAAGTCACTGCAAAGAATAGTGGATATTCCATATAAACTCATCCAACTGCCTATCAAAAGGCTGGCAATAATTTCATTAAACAAGGCTAACTTCACGTCTCTATGCTCTACACTTCTTCCTATGTCAACAACCCTCAGCAACATTTAGAGCTGTTCTTGTTAAAACCATTTTAAGTGACCACTGAGATAAGTCTAAGTAATGTGGGTAATCTCACAGGATTAAATCCACGTGGAAAGAAGATCCTGCATTACCAACTACTGTTTAACTAATACTGAACAGGCATGATGACACAAGTGGATCTCAATCAAGTGGAGATGAGAAAGCAGTCAGAAAAAAGGACCTTGCACATGAGATGCAGTGCAGCACACATGAAAAAAAGCACAGAGGCAGCCCTGGGACAAGGGGAACAGACAAATGGGGCAAGCAGACAGAACTGAGGTAAACTCTTGCTGGCAAAAGAAGCACCAGGTTATGCAATGAGCAGACAAGAAAAGTCAGAGCTGTAACTCTAACTTAATCTGGGAAATGTGCCAAAGAATTGTATCACTAACATTTTTAAAGACCCCTGGGCCTGGTCTGCACGCAGTGGTGAGCAGAAAAACCCTTCAAAGGATGGTAAGAAAACAGGAGGAATTCTCAAGCAGGTCCTGATAGTGCCACAGGAAGATCACTGCTATGTAAGACAGATGGCAAACAGCCATGGGCAGCAGTTGACCATGGTATTTTCAGCAAGTTTTTGAAGAAAAAGCATCTTTCTTATTTCTGTAAGTAAGATTAGAATTCACCTGCAGTAACTGCTTCCCAGAAGCAGCTATTGCACACTTCTCGGCCTGTACACTTCACACTGGGAAAGTGATGTGTTGAAAGAATGTCCCAGACATGAAGGAAGCATGTTGCTTTCTACTAGAAAACCCATTCAGCTAACTAGACAAAATCCTAACTGTTCATTCTTTAAGATGCTTTTCAAAAGTTTTATGCTAAGAAATTCTTATCTTGTCTGTAGTTAGTAAACTCTCCAGACCTCCCAATTGTACTGGAAATTCGTACTAGAAAAATCCTACAAAGCTTGGACTCCAGCCCAGACAAAAGCAACACCTCATCTAAAGAGCAACTGTTGGACCAGAAGCCTGGACATGATCATGAGTTAAATTTCTTCATTCCAATATCCACAACTCTCCATACTTTACAATCCCATATTTTGACAAAGTTCTGCTGAAAAGTCACCTGAAATTGCCATCCTCAGCAAGCTGACCAAATTTACATCCAAAAATTTTGAGCAAAGCTGGTAATGGATGTCTGTCATGGAGATGCCAGATTTGTCCTGGGCCAGCATATTCTTACCATAATCAGCGCATCAGTCAACACGTAACTGCAGGTTTCACTAATTCCAAAAATATAAAATAAAACTTATCATTCAAGTATTTGACATGGATGTCCATCAGTGCTTTTTAATTCTACAGAACTACTCCAAGCAGGTAAGTAAAGACTATTCAGGAACCAAGAAAAGTTAAATTAGCAGTGCAAACACTTGTTCCTCTGTGTGCAGAGGCGTCAACACACAGACTGAAGTTCAATACTCAAAGCATTACAATTCAGAGATGTTGCCAAACAGGTACTTCTGACAAGTGACTTAATGGATTCTCTGTCTGCAATCACACTACTAAAGCTCAAAACCAGAATGAGGCAAGATTTAGGAAGATGCAAATTATGGTAGAACTGAGATGATTTTACTTGCATAATAACTGATTTTGAACAGTGTCCTGTTCAAAATTCTCAAATCAATTAGGTCTCCTATCCAGCAAAGGATATAAGTATGTGTTTTAGCTTTAAAATATTCAGACCCTTGGAAGGTTGGTGGACCACTCATCAATGTGTCCTTTCCTTCAGTATTTTACCAGGCTGGGCCACAGAGTGTCCAAGAATATTTTGAGCATAGGCAGGACATACTGAAACCAAGTGTGCACAGTCTGGATTTTTGTTTACCTAATTTATTTATATAGTAACTTTTCAAAATGCTTCTATAAGTGTTCTTTAAAAAAAGAGAAAAATACAACCATTAGACAATGCTAGTATCTAAAAGACAATCAGCAGAAAGACTGAGAAGGATAAAAGACTTTTAACTCATTAAATAAAATGAGCTTTCAAATTGGCTGTTTCCCTTTCACACTCAGTTTGCTGAAACTAATTTTCAACTTTAGATACAGATCCTAAACCCCTTCCAGGATCTTTTAAAATTCTGTCTTTTTGCCAGCACATGCTCATAACACCAATGTTCAATGCTAGAAGTCAGCAGGTCCTCAATTGACAGGGAGATCTTAGTCAACAATTTAACTTCATGGACATCAACAAAACCCCTTTAAAATAACAGATTTTCATGATCAGATACATTAAAATTAATCTGTACACAGTTAGCTATTATTAATAATAGCCTTATTAATAATAAATAGCCTTATTTTTCTAGAGCTTGTACAAGTTCATAAATGAGCAGTGCCTGACTCAAATATTGAATACAAGTAATTTCTTTTCATAAATCTATACAGGAGTAGAACAAAATAAACATTTAATAAATACATTTAACAGTAAATGTTTTCAGGATTTTGTTTGTGGAGAATAGGAATTAAGAGAGGAAAAATCACTCACTGAACTAACTTTGCTGTCTTTTCAGTTATCTTAAGAAGCAAATGTAATTTTTCTCATGTACTTTGCTATGAAAAATTTCATTACTATTCACGAAAAACAGCATTGTCCCTTATGAAAGGCTAAAGGAACAAAACACACCCACAGAAAAAGTGCTTGTAAGCTAAAACAAACAGTTGCAACAGAATTCCTTGCTTCCACAAAGCCTGGTAATGAAACCTGTCAGAAGCTGGACAGTCAAATTTTGCAAAGGAAATTAAAGCAAACTGGAAGTTAGACAGGAAGAAGAACATAGAAATATATATTATCTAACTCTGTCTCAAAATTAAATTAGTATTTTGCCTCAGAACATGAAGGCATAATAGGATAGATGAGCAACAGCTCCAGAGACAGAAATTGCCAGATGTGAGCTGGAGGTAAGAGCTGAACAGTCAAGTGCAGCAGATCAGATGATACCAATTCTAAAACACTGATTTACCAAAGCATGTCGTGCTACAGAAACCCAGTATCTTTCCTGATGGCATTTTGTAAGGAGCACAAGACTTGAAGGCCAAGCAGAGCAGTCAGTGGAATGAAAACCAAACCTTACAACATTACAACCTTCACTATTTGTTCATTCCCTGTAAATACATCTGCAATGAAAGGTGTAAGATTGAAGAAGACAACTGTTGTAGGCAGAATGTAATTCTGACAAAAATGTAATTTGGGAACACCAGAATAAAGAAGTATGGCCTACAAATCCTACCAATCTGGAATACTTTCTCCGTAGTGCAATGGGATGGACTATGATAATAGATCATGCTAGATAATTCTATAACCATGATTCAACAGGAAAGTTGCCTCTGTCAGAATAAAATGTGTTATGGTCTAGGCAGGAGCTGTTTTCCAGTCACATGATGTAACTTTAATGTAACCAGGTATTTCATCAGGAGTAATCTCTTCCTCTCAGGACAGAATGCTAAAAATGGTCCTTTTGGTTACTGAGTTAAATGAACAATATAATTTCAAGCTTTTAATTAAAGATTAACATGTTAGAAGCAGGTAAATGAGGAAGAGACATCTCCTAAGAGTACAAGGCACAGACTTGCAGCTGCAGACATGCACAGTTTTGCTTAAGTTGCCTTACACCCTTCCCAATAGGAATGCAACAGGGGCTTCTACTGAAGAGTGAAATAAAAAACTTTTACTTTTTGTATAAATAATTAATTTCTGTGGTCTTGGGAATGACAGAATTCCATACAGTCACTGTATTTCCATGCATTACTTATGACAAAGTAGGAGAGATGGTGACTGCTACAGCAGAGGGGAAATGGAGCTGGTTACACAAGTTTTACGTCAAAGGGAACCCCCAGGAGATTGTTCAGACAAGCTTTCCATTTCCTCTTCCTGTTAGAAATTACATGTCAATTGTCTCTGACAACAGTATGGATAAAAAGGTAAAAGGAGAGAGAACTATCACACTAGACAATGAGAAAAACATTAACCTTGATTGTATGTAATCCTTGGCTTAGTTGAGTGCAAGATTTGTAATGAACAGCAGAGCTTTTCTTTCAGAAGATTCTTGTTCTCCACTCTCTGCTCTTTATTAAAACTATCAGGGGTTTGGAGCTTAGAAGTTTTTATTTTTCCCTAGTGAAAACATTGACCCAGATTTAACATGGGGAAATGGGTCATGTAATGTTTGCCTTTGAAAAGTAGCTTTTAGTGCTCCTTTCATTGTGAAATAGCAACGACAAGATTGTCAGCCTTAATTAGAGATTTAAAGTACCCCACTTTGTCAATATCCAAATTGAAACCCCCTAAAAAAGGCCTGATTTTCAGGAGAGACAGCATTTTAAAAAACTGCATCCCCTAACAGGTGTCTCAAGCTTTGTATTCAAAACTTTTATCATTACTTTAATATGTTTTGCCCTGAATGTCAAATAAAACACACACAAAGAAACAGTATGAGAATGAAAACTCATTTTATTCACCCACTTAAGGGGCCTTCTCCATCTCATTCAGCAATGTTTAAGTTTCTACAAAGCTGTAGGGTAACAATCACTGGAACACAATTAGTCTTGGGTATCACAAAAGCAGGGACATGTTTGCCAGGTATTTACATTTTCATTGAATTTATTTATCATTTAAATGAAATTTTTCATTTATGTGAAATGATTGTAATGAAAACACCCTGGCCAAGCCAGAAGAACTACAGTAAAGGTTGATATTAATAGTAACTAAGTCAAAATACATAGGTCTGGAACTTATCTGTCAGAATCAGGACACAATACTAGAGAGAATATACTTACTGAAACTTTCCACAAGATCAAGGGCAACCTGAGTAGCCACATCCATTCCAGAGTTGATGTAGGACTGGCAGTTTTTCAAAGAAGAAAGAGCAGAATCAATTGCATTGAACGAGATTCTTGGACCACCTGACATCTTGAAATTGTTACTCTAGAAATAACAAGGAGAACATATTAAAGGCAGTTCGCAAACAAAGAATTTGGGAGAGAAAACCTAAGTTCTCATAGATAGCTAAACATAAAGCAGTGTCAACAGAATCACTGAAGCATTAGGGAGCAGGGATGAAAACTTAGCTCCGAAGATGTCAGTAATTTCAGTGAAAGTGCATTTCATCGTAGGTTTTCAATTCACCTTCTATTCAGTATTAAGCAAAACTACACCATTAAAAGCAACTGGCAACTTTCCTCTGCTCATTTCTACCACTAAACCACAGTGAAGTTCAAACTCCACAATTATGTCTACTTGAAAACTACTGCTCCATTTCAGATCCAAAAGAACATCAAAAAAGTCCAAAAGCTTGTCTGCGTTATCTAGGCATATAATCAATTAGGCTAGGAAGAAATATAATTTCTCACATTCAATTCAGTTTCACCAGCAGTTGTCCCTCAGGAAAAATAATCTAACAAAGGGCCAGTCTACTAAGAATGTACTTAAGACTAAAATATCTAGCATAATTTTAAAATAAAAGCCCACCTTAAAAATGCTGCCCACTTCTGCCAAAGATGCTACAAACTTTTGGCACCCATGTTCATTAGCATAAAATAAAGTCACACAGGTACCATTGTTTATCTTCCTTCCCACCCTCTGGCTCTGCAATACGGGCCCACAGCCTACACCTTGGTGGGGATTAGCTGCTCTGTTATTAGTAGAATCTTCAAGTGGTTTTGCTTATGCTGTGCCTATGCACACTGCTCACATCCATTGGTTTCTTCTCAAAAATCCCCAATTTCTGCTCTTCATTCTTCAAGCTTTGCCATAACCCACTCTGACAATCTAAAAGGTACCGTGAGGAACGTGAACTTGGTGTGCAGAATTGTACACTTCAAGTTGCAGGTTAGAAAAATTCTGCTTCAGCTTTAGATACACCAAAAAGAAGAAAAATAGATACAGCAAAGCAGAACTCTTAGACAGACAGAAATACTGCATTAGTCCATGTAAAGAATAACTAGTGTGTTCAAGGACTATACTGAGATGCCATCAGGGGAGAGAGAGAGCAAAATCCACAAATAAATTTGGGGTATACCAGAAAGGGAAGATTTTCTATCAACAGTCTTTAACAGGCTGTAATCCAACAGCAATCTGGAAAACATCTAAACAGAAAGGACAGTGCTTTTCCCAAGCTTTGTAAACCTAAGCCTGTATCTCTCTACTGCTTCCTTGAGACTCCAGAGCTACACCCTGTGCTCCCCCTAGCCTGAACAACATTCCTCACAAGTACCGTGAACACTCGGAGACCTGAACACCTGCTCCCTCCTGTTTATTTCCTATCATTTTCCTTTTGTTTTTCCATTTATAAAACGTGCTTGGCCAGTCGATACTATCTTTTAGGACACCATCTTTAGGTCATGTGCTTCCGGCAACATTTTAACAATGGTTCAACCTCACCACAAATTGAACTTCTTAATTACATTCAAATCTGTCTTCCTCGCTTATTCTCTTCTAAAGGTGCCTCTTTCCACAGATGCAGCAGGCTTCAACTACAGCTCTTGTTATGTCAGCTTATGCTCTCCCTGACAGAAGACTCTGACTGCTGTCATTAATACCTTTAGAGGGTGTCAAACTGACAACAGAAGGGAAAAATTCCTTATAGAATTCCCTGAAAGTAAAGGAAAAGGATGCTCCTGAAGATTTAATAACAAATTCCTTCAGCTAGCATATTATTTAACTTTTTTTTGCCATCTTAGCAAGACTGCTTGTATAGCATCTCTGTGATCCAAACGTATACTACTGAATAGTCACATAAAATCATATTAGTAGCTTTATCCTTCTGAACCCATTTTGTGTATCAAAGTTAACAAAGAGAGCCTAATTTCCCTCTTGAACTTGGTATATCTCAGTGAAAAAGCCTGCTGTTCTTTTGGAAATTTCACAGATACACACTGTGAGAGCAGGAATCTGGAAAAAAAAACAAAAACAAAAACAACACAACAGTGAAAAGTTAAAAAGGCTTTTTCATTCTCATGAACAAACTACACAGAAGCAGAAGTTACTAGTTATGACATTAAATCATATAATTGCAAAAGTCGGTTCACCTCAATCTGACTTTTGGAAAGTAATTTATTTTGGATTAATTTTCCCTTTTTTTTTAATATAAGATTATTTTTCTTAGAAACAGGTAATCCTGTAATGACCCAGCCTACTTGACAGGTTCAGGGGAAGGCAGTGGGATATACCCTGGGCAGTGCACAAGAAAAACAAAGAAATTACCAAGAGTCTCAATAGCAACCTTTACTTGCAAACTATCGAACATTCAAGTAGTATAAGGTACTTGACAAATTTTAAAACCTCCAGACAAAATAAGGCACTTCCCAAACTTGAGCTCAACAAACTTTAGCTTCTCCAGACACAAGAAGACACTGGAATTTTCTGGCCTGGCTTACAACATATTTTGAGAAGAAGGTATAAGAACACCAGAGAGAGAAAGAAAAATAAAATGGAGAGATAAAGGTGGGTGGTCGCCACCCCAGGATCCAGAATTGTCTCAGCAGCTTCTAAACCCCTGGCAGTGGAATGTTTGGCACACGTGTTGCTTTCTTTCATCTTCTAGGCTCTGCCACTTCAGGGCTTACAGGCTCTGCTCCCCCATCACTTCCCAGTGGGCTGTTTTGACCCACTCAACTGTTCCTCAGCTCTCCTGTAGATCCCAAGGCAAAGATTTCACTCTGGAACTAAGTGAATTCGTCAACTTCAGCTTGGAGCTGTCCACTCTACCGTCCAAGGGAGGGGCACATTCCTGGCTGGAATTAGTTTCACTGCAGCGTTTCTAACGCACTCTTTTCTGCCAGGAAGGTTTTCGATGGGTGCATCAGAGCACTTATCCTTTGCAACCCCCAGCCCCTCACTTCTGGAAAACACAACCAGCAAACTCCGTGCTGAATGGGGGACTATCGAGGGCATTTCTTTTCTTTCAACAGGTGATCCTATGGTCCACATAGGATAAAGAAAAAAAAATTAAAAAACCAAACCCTAGTGCTTCTATTCTGTTCCCTATTTTAAGTATTTGAGAAATTGATCTATACTTTCTATGCTTCAGCATCTCCAACTATGAAGCAGAGGTAAGAAAAATAGTATTATTTCCTTATGTAACAGCAGCTCTGCAGGAGTCAAGTGCTCTCCGAGCACCAGGATCAGTGTCCACCCCCAGCCACACTCGGTGTTGAGCNCGGGCGGCAGCGCAGGGCACCGGGACAGGCGGAACCGCCTCATCAGCCGGCGCCGTCATGTGATGGGAGGGCACGGCCACGTCGTAGGGAGCGCCGCCGCCTCTCTTCCATCCTTCCCGCCCTCCCTCCATCCCCTGCCTGCAGCCGCTGCCGTCCGTGCCCGCAGGCGCTGCCGGGGCAGGGTGAGCGCCCCGGGCGGGGCGGGCCCCCGCGGGGGGG
>VWZN01002470.1:68138-84674 GCA_013396955.1 Regulus satrapa | reverse complement strand
GAGGGAGCGGGGCTGCCTGGGTGCAAACCGTGAGTTGGGCGGTGGCGGAGCGGGACGGGACGGGACGGGAGCGGGTTCGGAGCCCGTCCGGCCGCTGCCGGTCTGGGCCCGCTGAGCGCCCTGTGGAGCAGAACCTGCGGCGGCACTGGGGACCTGGGAGGGCTCCGGGCGCTCGCTCCTGGTCAGAGCTGTCTTGGGGCAGCTCACTGTCATCTTAAATTTATCGCAGTGGTTCGGAAGATGTTTGGTGAAAAGTCAGTAACTTCCTGTGAGTATTTCTGAAGCACAGACGCTTATTTTTGGTGCTGCACGCCGTATCCTGCAGGAATCGTGTGAACGACTAAAACTGAGCAGGAAATGCGACCACAGCATGGAAGCTCGTCCTTCACCGATAAATAAAGGAACGGAGCTGTGTCATTTCCATTTGCTGTGAAAGTTTTCCTTATTGCTAAAATACATGATTATCACTTTGGTTGTATTTTTTTAATGGCTCTTAAAAACTCTTTTTGTGAAGTGGTTTTGCTTTCCTTGTGCCCGATCTCCTCGCCTGGTCATATTTGCTTCAGTTTTTGTGACTTTCATTTTTCAAAAGATCACACTTCCCCTGCCTGGTCACAACAGGTCACTTCTCAAACTCAGTGTACATGCTGAAAATTAATTCCGTGCATTTCTTTGATTTTACAAAGCTGTGGATAATTTAGATTTCATAATTTGAAAGGTTGGAGAGTATGCTTAAATATCCACAAATGAAGCTATCAAAAACATGTATATAAACCACTCTGGACATGTGTGGGTTTGTTTCTGCAGGTTATTAATGGCGCAGCTGGTTTCTTCGTCAGGCTTTCTGCTTCCAGTAACCTAAAGAGTAAGGATCAGAGTCGGACTGCAGGACTTTTGCTGCACCGTCACATCCAGCTCCACAATGTTGGATTTTCTGGCCGAAAACAATCTCTGTGGTCAGGCAATTCTTCGGATTGTTTCCTGTGGAAATGCCATCATTGCAGAACTTCTGAGACTTTCCGAATTTATTCCTGGCGTTTTCAGGCTAAAGGACAAGGCTGATCAGCAGAAGTATGGAGATATCATATTTGATTTCAGTTATTTTAAGGTAAATCCTTTTCTTGTTAAACTTCTCCTTAAACCACTGCTGTCCCACATTAGGATGTTTTGGGTTGTGAAACAGCCGTTCCTTACTATTGTGTTTATTACTACTACATCTTCTAAAATGTATGATGAGTCATCTGGCCTGTGAACTTTGATAGATGCCAGATATATAAAACATGAGTACTGGATTCTGGGGCAGTAATAGTAGTAGTAGTAGTAGTAGTAGTAGTAGTAGTAGTAGTAGTAGTAGTAGTAGTAGTAGTAATTCCTGTAGGACCACTAAATTATACTTCCACCAGCAGGTTCTGAGCTTGCATGGTTGGTTGTTTTCCTTCAGAGCACTGCCATGGGCAGCGTGCCCATCTTTCTGCTGTTAATCTGTAGCTTATTCTTTGCAGCCATGAAAACTGCTTTCTGCTTTCCTGTCTGACAGTGCTGTGATTGTTCTTTCACTGGACTTGTCACATGCACTGAATAAATAAATAAATAACTCAAGGAGAAGTGTCCATGGAAAGCCCTTATTCCTCTTTCAGAATTAAGCTTGCAGTACTAAGTTCCCGCTGTCATTTTCCAGCATGATCTAGAAGGAACTCCAGAGACCATCTAATCTGACTTTATTTGGATTGTACAGTATAAGAGATCGTAATAATAAAGCAAGAGGGATACTTCTAAAATGTATTTCAATTTTATTGTAGTAGGAGTTTTAAATTTCAGTCAATAACTGTGAGCCTTGACTACTGAAAATCCAGACCACAGATGATTTCAGTTACCTATAGATCTAAGTGCTTGGTAGAAGTCTTTTTTGTTTTTCCACACAAATTACTTGAAAATGTAAAAGCAGATAGCTGTAATTGGTGAGGAATACAGTAATCCTTCAAGCTGTAGTATTTTTGAATGTTAAGAAGGCATAACAGTGTGCTGCTTTTCAAAGCTAAAAAAAAGAAAAATCCATAGAAGTCATACTTAAAAAGAGATTTGAGAATTTACAAATATTTTTACTGCAAATGCACCCCTTCAATAAATATTCACAATTCTTAGAATTACTTAATGAGTAGAGATTTCAGATTTGAAAATTTGAAACTATTTACTTTGTCCATTTGAACTTCATAGGCACTTTGGCACCTGCTTTTCTCCTTTGTTTTATGTAGATATTTTGCACAAAAAGAGAAGCAGAAGAGTATATTTTGAAACTCAAATTGTCAGCTGGGTGTTTTCAATTAAATTGCAATAATACTTTAAATTAAAATTTACCATTATTTTGATTTAGATAGTAATGGTAAAACTGAATGGTTCTCATGAGAAATATGGCAGTGGTAAAGGGTTAGAAAAGTTGTAGTATTTCTTTAAAGTAAAGTCAGGTTCTTCATCCCAACTCCTTTTCCCCCATGATTTAAGTTTCTGCATTAATTCAGGAGATGAGTGCTGAGCTAAATGTAGAGTCTGTGGAAAAAACATGTATAATATCTTGAAGCAGTTTGAATGTATGAGAAGGTGCTAAACTTTGTGAACCCTCAATGTTATGGTTTCTATCTGAGAAATCAACCAGATTAAATGTATAAAGGAAAAAATTCCATCACGGAGATAGCACTACAAAAAGCACCCCATGCCTTCAGATATATTGGGGCTTTACTGAAAGCATTGGCTGTTCTTTTCCATTGGTTACACTGGATAATCATTGCAGATTGTAACAATGTGTAAAACTCATCTTTATGGAATCAATATTTAACCATAAAGTAGGTTGGAAAACTGCAAAACTCCTTGTTTTGGTAAAAATGTTAACTCTGGTTTGCACATAGAGATGGTTGTGCATGGTCTGTGTCCTACTGGAGAGAAATCAAGTAGAGATCCAAGTATTGTCTCTAAAGATAAGTTTCTGTTTTTCAGGGGCCTGAGACATGTGAAGGCAAACTGGAAGCTAAGCCTGAGTTGTTGGATTTAGATGAAGAATTTCGTGAAAACAACATTGAAATCTTGACGAGATTTTATTTAGCTTTTCAGAGTGTGCATAAATACATTGTAGATTTAAATAGGTATGCTATCTTAAATCCATGTGGATTATCAAAGACTAGACTACTGTTTTGTGTTATTGATGAAAAGCTATTTCCTTAGAGATCCAATATACTCCTTGTTGGAGCATATTCATGTGCACCAAGAAACCTGGATTGCTGGAGTGAGCACTAACTTTTACTCCAACAGTTCCCTACCAGTTTAATATATAACTTGAAAACATTTAACCTCTCTACCTCATTTCTTCAATTGTAAATTTGAGTTAGTTTTTCTTTATCTTGGAGATTGTCCTGAAGATTTTAAATAAAATGAGAATCCATATTATTAAGCTATTTTTTATGGTCTTGCAAAACAGAATATCAGGTAGTTTGGGGTTTTTTTCATCAGCATTATTTTCTTCAGCTTAATTTTTCAGTGAAGTTGCCATATTCTCAAATTTGCTGCTGTGATGTGTAGAAAACAGAATGAAAGCAAAATGAAATGCTCTAAGAAAAAGTTCCTGAGAATCTTAAACATGAGAGTTGGTTTTATTATTGATGTTATATGAAATAATTAATTGTTCGATATTACTTAGTAAGTAGTGTTACTAGAAAATCCTTTAATAGAAATAAATCTGTCAATTAAGGTAAACATACTCTATTTCTAGCTCTATCTTCCAAATTGAAATTGAGATCAATTTTTGGTATTTCCAGGAGGAAATATCATAGGTATATGGTATATATACCATAGGTATATTTCTAGAGGAAATACCTTAGGTAACTTGAAACTATGACCATTTTACTACATTACTGCATGGCAGCCTTCCCAGGCTATCCACCCAATGCAAGATTAAGAGGATGAGCTGTAAACTGCCAGGTATCCTCCAGTGTCTTTCACATACACCATCAGGATATGGAAGGAAACTTTTGCCAACTGCTTGGCACTAGCTAGGAGTTCCAATCTCTCATTTTATAGGAGAGGCTCTCTTCTCTGTCTGAAAAACACCATGCTGCTTGTACTAGGGAAATTTTCTGATGCATCTCTTGGCTTTCAGAGAAAATATGACTTAGTGATTTCTAGTTTGAGAGCATAATAGTCAATGACCAAAGTTTTTGTTATGATTCCTAGATACTTAGATGACCTCAATGAAGGAATTTATATTCAGCAAACATTAGAAACCGTCCTCCTTAATGAAGATGGAAAACAGCTTCTAGTAAGTATTGACTAGTTTTGTAATAGTAGAAAATTAACCAGCTCATTAAGTGCCAAACTAGCCAAAAATCTAAGTTTACCAAATGCATGGAAGTGCTATGATTCACTTCAAGGAGGACAAAGAGCAAAAATCCTCAGCCTGCCATTTTCCATGTTGTGGTGCTTACACAGTTGACATTGGGTTAGTTTGCTAATACATGTTTTTCTTTAAATGTTGCTGCAAAACTATGTTTATGTGATGTTCTTTCAT
This sequence comes from Regulus satrapa, assembly GCA_013396955.1. NCBI lineage: Eukaryota > Metazoa > Chordata > Aves > Passeriformes > Regulidae > Regulus > Regulus satrapa. Next base: position 80,122 of record VWZN01002470.1, on the reverse strand, counting down.
TGTTCTTTCTCTTTCCAAACAGTGTGAAGCCCTGTATTTATATGGAGTGATGCTACTGGTCATTGACCAAAAGATTGAAGGAGAAGTCAGAGAAAGAATGTTGGTTTCCTACTACCGATACAGGTAGTGTATACAGATGTACAGAAGCACTCAAGGCTGAATGAGCATGTAGTATATTCAGTGACGTAGGTCACTGACTTAAGATAAATGGACATATCGACACTTTTCTTAATCAACTGACTTTAACAGCTAATTCAGCAGAGCTGTCTGAATATTAGCAGAGCTCCTTGCATTAGCTTTTAGCTGTGTTTGCAAGTTCAGCTGCAAAATGAGCAATAGATTTTTCATTCTGTTACAAAAGACATTTAAAGTCCACAAATTTTCAACTAAAGCTTTTAGGCTGCAAGTACCAGCTGTGAAAGTGTCATAGATTCCCAAACATGCAAGGACGCTTTCGGAAAAGTGCTGACTGTCTAGGTGACAAATGTATTGCAAGTCAGACTTCTTGCAGTTACAGTGCTTAATTTGGTAAATCAGTAACAAGTTTTACAGGGTAGGTTCTCAGCATCAGGCTATAACAGCTGGGGTCTTAAAGGGTATCAGTGCCAATCCTTCCACACATATAAAATGCTGCTTTGGCTATGTTTATGTCTCCCAGTATTTAATGAGAGATTCTTTAACTCTGGAATGCAGAAGTGAACTGACAAAGGGAATTCAGAAATAGGGAGAAAGAAAATGAAAATTTTAAAAAGAAGAGGAAAAAAAAGGAACTAATTCTTCTCTGAATATAAAGCTCCTTTTTTCTGTTCCTGAGTTCATTTGTCTGTTTATGTTTTGTCTGCTTATCTGGAATTTCAGTATGGACATGCGTCAGTGTCCTATAACATGATATTAATGGAGTAAACAATCAAAAACCTCCTTTAAACTTTAGTATTTGTTAATTTTCTTGTGAGAAGGGCATGGTTACAAGGAGTGGGAGAAAAGGAAATTATTAGATCATATAGCTCATATTTTTGTTCCTCTTTTTTTGTAAAACAGTGCAGCTCGATCCTCTGCTGACTCCAATTTAGATGATATTTGTAAATTGCTTCGAAGCACTGGATACTCGAGCCTACCTGGAGCTAAAAGACCTCCAAACTACCCCGAGAGTTATTTCAGCAGGGTTCCTATAAGTGAAACATTCATTAGCATGGTTATCGGCCGCTTACGGTCAGATGACATTTACAACCAGGTAAGCCACCCTCAGATAAAAGAGGGCTTTAAAGGGGAGTATCAAATTGATTCTCAGGTTAATTACTCAACCATGAAGTGCAGAAAAGAAATGAATGACAGTGGTTGTCAAGTCTCTTAAGGCCAGCTAGTCTGACCTGGCTCAAGCACAGTCAATTGGAGCAGGTTACAGTGGGGTGCATCCAGTTGGATTTTGAGTATTTTCAGAGATACAAACCACAGAACCTCTCTGAGCAGTCTGCTACAGTACTTGACCAGCCTCACAGTAAAAACCAATGCTTTTGTTTAATGTCTTATGATTGGACATGTTTACTTCACTCATTTACAGCATAGTAAAATCTTACTGTAGCCTGTTAAAAGTAGCACACATCTGTGCAGTCAATTTTTACACTCTGGAAATATACCTGGTCAATATGCTGCAGGTGTAAGCGTGTCCAGCTTACCTAAATAAACTTCTTGCCTCATAGTATCTATACATTGCACTCTTTAATGTGTCCCACAATATTTTCGGGTGGTTTATGATGCACTGTATTATGTTCAGCTTTGTTTTGTTACTTTTTTCCAGGTTTCAGCATATCCATTACCAGAACACCGCAGCACTGCCCTGGCTACTCAGGCTGCTATGCTCTATGTGATACTGTATTTTGACCCTTCTATTCTTCACACTCAACAAGCAAAAATGAGAGAGATAGTGGATAAATACTTTCCAGATAATTGGGTAAAAGTTAATTCTGTTTTAAAACTGTTCCCAGGATTTAATATTATAAGAACAATCGGAATTATTGTTACAGTATGTGTCTTAGAAAAGAACCTAAAACTAAATAATAATAATAATAACCTAAAATTAGAACAGATGCTTCTTTGTGGAAATTTTACTTGGTTCAGAGTGAAGCAGTCCAAGTCAAACACTCTGGATAAACATGGAAGTTAAAGTGTAATTTATTGCCTTAAATGCTTTAGTCAACTACACTGTAATACCATCAGGATAAAGTGAGTCCCGGGAAAATGTGTGATGGAAGGCATTTTAGTCATCTTCTAGTCCAGCCTTCTCCTCAGAGCACGGTTGATTTCAAAGCTAAATCAGGCTGCTCAGGCCTTGCCCAGTTAGTTTTGGAAATACTTAAGGTGAAGACTCTGCAGCCTGTATGGACATCTGTGGCTGTGCTTCACCACTCTTGTAGTGAAGAATTTCTTTCTTGGGTACCACTGGAATTTCCTTTGTTACGGTTTGTGGCTCTTCTTTTCAGTGTGCATCTCTGAGATGGGTCTGGCTCTGTCTTAGTCATAACTTCCCTTTTAGGTAGTGGAATACCACAGTCAGATTCCTTTGCCATCTTTCTTCCAGCTTAAGCAAACGCTGCTCTTACATGCTGGGTCCCCACAGGTGTGTTAGTGGCCTCCTGTTCACTTCATTCCAGTTTGTGCATGTCTGTCTCATACCGAGGAGCCCAAATCTGAGCCCGTTTCTCTCAATGGTACCTCATGAGAGCTGACTGGAAGAAAAGATTCACTTCCCTCAATCTGCTGGCTGCTCTCTGGCATAGCCCAGTGTGAGATTACTTTGCTGTAATTACTGATCTTTGTTGTCAAAAGGCTGTGTGTCTGATTCCTGTTTGATTTGTCCAGCAAGACACTGGGGTCCTTTTCTGCAGAATTGTGACATAGGCAGCCAGTCCCCAGATTGTCTTGTTGCAAGGGTTTGGGTTTATCCCAAGCACAGGACTTGTATTTGTCATTTCTCACCTTCATATGCTTTTTGCTGGTGAATTCTACCAGCATGTCAAGAATGCTGTAGAGGACAGTCTTGGTCCCAAACAAGTCATCCCACACTGATGGTATTTGAAAACTTGTTTTAGGATTAGCTCTGTGCTGTTGTTCAAATAATGTAGGTGCTAAAGCAGTCACTAGGTCTGCTTCTAGAGACCTTTTCAGATGTAGTGATTAAAATGGAATTACTGCCTTTCAGTACTGAGATTTAGGATTTCCATCCAGAATCCCTAGTCTACAAAAAACTGCTGCTGAAATAGTCCAGCATATAAGAACAGACACCTTAGGTTGTCGGTATCAAAGGGAATCAGATTTAACAATAAAACTGTACATTAATTTGTGTATCTCTGTTGGTTACAAGTTTTATTCTTCTATACTGTAAGTGGAATAGTGGAGCAGGGAGGGAAGAAACTGCAATAGCTGGCTACTTCAGCAGACATTAGAATCCATCTTTTTCTGGAGAACTACAAGGTTATTTTTAGAAATGAGAACTTGACACTGCAAATTTTTGATTATGCTGGCATTTTTATTGAGTTCATAGTACAAATTGATATTTTTAGACAAGACCTGTCTTCTTGTGGTCAGATGTGGATAAGTTAGCTGCATCATACACAATACTCAACTCCTAAGCTGATTTCCAATTAGTTTTAGCAGTTGAAGTGTAGCCTTTTGAGGAACTGTCATCCACAGGAAATAATGAACTTCACTTCAACAATATTAGAGAGGTCTGTATATCAGCAGACCTGGATCCCATTTGCCTTTACTTGGCACTTCTAGAACAGCTCAAAGGCTATCAGTGTCCTCCTCTGTTGGAGTGCATAAGATAGAAGCCTCTCAGAGTTCCTCAAAGAGAAAAGAATGCAGGATGGAATTAAAGCCTTTAGAGAAATTAAAATGTATTAAGCCACATAGTCATGAAGTAGAAGTGTAAATTCTAGTTTTAGTTTTAAATAAGAATATACCTGAAGTGCCTTAAGAGAGTAAAAAATCCTAAAACCCTAAATCCCTAAAGCCTAGTTTAAAGTACAGTAAGTTTGCTCCAGAAATAACAAAAACATAGTAGAACATTGCTTGCATTTTTAAGTAGAACAGATAGAACTATTTACATGAATAGATAGAACTATATGCATAAATTAGGTGTAAGAACTGACATTGCTTTTGTATTTTAGAATTGAGCTCTGATAGGTGTAGGAAGAAAGTTTTAGAGTCATTTTTTTAGCTGATCAGATGATTTATGAATAAAATCCCCTGTACTGGGGTGAGAAAGGAGGAAGATGAAGAAGAAGGCGAAGAAAAAATGGATGAAGAAGGACGAAGAAGAAGAAAGAAGCTGCTGCTGCTCAGGACTCTATGCTAGAAAGCTTTTAACATGGATTTTAGTACTCTGAACTCTTTGCCTTCGAGACTGATGTATTCCTACAGTAAACAACTTTACAGCAGCCAACAGCTGTTCTTGTCTTTTGAAGACCTAAAGCCATAAAAACCTCACCACTCCTCGATGTGATCATGCCTGAATGGAGGAATACTGGAGCATCAGTGTGACAGAGCTCATAATCCCACAGCTCTGTACATCCTTCATCTGCCAGTAAACCAAGCCTTCCATTTATAATCAATTATTTTACAAATACTTGTTACTTACTCACAGTTCTGTATTTTTAATCATGCTTAAACTTGTGCTGGGAGTCTGAAATCAGTTTCTCTTGGTGCCTTAAAAATCACACTGTTTAATCATAATTTCTTTCTGTTTGTGTCACCGTGAAAGATTTGTTACAGTTCAATTTGGTCCTTCGGGCATCCTCACAGTAAGATTAATTAATCTCATTTTCCCCTCCCTGTCATAGCTTTTTTCCCCAGTTGCTTTTATCAATCTTCTTTAGAGCATCATGGAAATGAAAAATAAGTCATGAGTTCATGAAGAAAAAAACTGAGTATTATATAGTGACTGAAAGAACTGTCTTCTTGTTTTGAGAGCTAAGCTTCTAATTAATTGTGTTCCTTTTGTTTCAAAGTCTTCTTGATTTCCAAAGGTGGTACACCAAGAAGTACTGCTGCCAAAAAAATTCAGTTATCTCTTATTTATACCTACAACATATCCCTTTCTGTCATATTGCTAAATGCAAATTTTGTATTTTTCTTAATAATAACATAAATGCAGCTTCTTGTTTTCTGCTTCCCATTTTAGGTCATTAGCATTTACATGGGAATCACTGTCAATCTGGCAGAAGCATGGGAACCCTACAAAGCTGCTAAAACTGCCCTCAACTACACGCTGGATCTTTCAAATGTCAAGGAGCAGGTACATAAGCCAGCATTAAGTATTTTTAGCAATATGCAAGATGTGGGGGCATCTGAAGTACATGACATCAATAATGAATGGGTCTTCTCTTCCTGCATGCAATGTATGTACTCTGGTGTCTGGCAGACTTAGGGAATATGAGTAGAAGATTTTCATTCATCTTTAGGGAAGAAGTTCACCAACTCACACTTAGCTCATAATAAATATCTCCATTCTGTGATAGATTTTTGTTGTTGTTCTTACCCATTCAGCTATAAAATACTAGTACCATTTTTTAGGAATAACTCCTAGAGAGTAAATAAGTGGATATATAGAAAGACTACAAGTCTGCATTTTTGAAACATTATGCTTCCTGTGCAGCCTCTAAGTTTATCTTGCATCCTTTATCATGCACTTGCAGTGTATAATGCTGCCTACTAGTAATGGTAATAATTTTTATAGCCCTTTTTTGATCTGTGTGCCCTCTAAGCTCTAGGAAACAGGATGCATTCCATTTGAGGCAAGGATTTTACTGATACAGGCTTTGTGTGTTTCAAGGCCAGCAGATATGCTGCAGTCACCGAGCGAGTGCACACGCAGGTGCAGCAGTTCCTCAAGGAGGGCTGTCTGAGGGAAGAGCTGGTGCTGGACAACATTCCCAAGCTGCTGAATTGTCTGCGAGACTGCAACGTGGCAATCCGCTGGCTGATGCTGCACACTGCAGACACGAGTAAGGCTTGGTGCTGCACTCACTGCTGAGCTGTCAGTCCTGCTGCACTGGGGCTTTGCTCAGGGTGGGCCCCGAGGGAAGTTCAGGCCTGCTGCTGTTGAAATGAGCAGTTTCCTCTGCCGTTTGCAGATTGTTGAGCTGTCGTTTTGCAAATGGTCTCCTAAAGCCTTGCATGAAATGGCACATGCATTTCCTCAGTTCTTGTGAGCCAAACCCAGGTACAAAAATTAGCAGAAGTCATGATTTTGCTAAATAATATTCTGCAGAAAAACATAATTCTGGAAGTTTTACCTAGCTCCAAATAGAAAGCAATGGCCAACTTCTTAAAATCTTAGTAAATAACAGGTTGAAGCCAAGGTTTTTGTTCTGTTGAACTGAAATTCAGCCGAAACTGTTGAGTAATGTCTCTCACGTGAGTTTGGGTGTGTAAACTGACCTATTTAGACATTCCCTTATTTGAATGCTTGTGCTGCCTTTGAGGCTTCTTGATTTGCAAGAGGCCTTCTTTTACCACCTCCATACAATTTTTGTAATGGTTTTAGAAGTACTGATCTCAGGGCTTCTTAGTCAGATGGACTAAATTCACATTTAGTTTCAGAAGCCTGCACAAGTTTTAAGAAAGCTGAAGCACCACGGAAACCTTAATTGTATCATTCAAAGGAAGTGTTATTCCATGTAAACAGAAAACAAGTGGGGATATCAGAGTAAAATGGTTTTGCCTTCAAGCTATTAAAAAAGAATGTATTTACAAAGATTGAAAAGCCTAGCCAAGTTCTATGTAAGTGGGGAAATGTTGTCTTTCCATTTCCAGCTTGTGATCCAAACAACAAACGTCTCCGCCAGATAAAGGATCAAATTTTAACAGACTCAAAATACAATTCCAGAATCCTTTTCCAGCTTCTTCTGGATACAGCTCAATTTGAATTCATTTTAAAAGAGGTAATGTGCTGCTAACCAGAGTCTTCTAAGATCTCTAAACTGAAAAATTCACTGGATATTTTTATAAGTGACTAAATATCAACAAGTCTGCATTGGTAGTGTTCTATAAAATTCAGTAAGCTTCTGTCACTTTATGTCCATCACACTGTCTTTATTTCTTAATATTTTTAATTTTGTTTGTTAATAGTCTTTCACGATCTTGAAGTTATGTAGTAATCACTTAGTTCCATCTGTTCTCAGTGTTTTATTTCATCTGTTGTGATATACCTCCTTGCCAGTTTTGTAAACCAAATGCTTTGGGTTTCAATAGATGTTCAAGCAGATGCTGTCAGAAAAACAAGTGAAATGGGAGAACTATAAAAAAGAGGGATCTGAAAGGATGACTGAGCTTGCTGATGTCTTCTCAGGAGTTAAACCTCTTACTAGAGTGGAGAAAAATGGTAATTATTAAAAAATTAACTGTGGGGTAGAAAAGTGATTTCAATTTATATTTCTAAAGTGATACCAAAAGAAAATACATGAGTCTAATACTGATAATATAAGGACAGTTTTCATATCCCTCAGCTGCCAAAGAGGTCTCTTTTAACTTGTCTTGTTTAGGTTTTCAGTACATATTCATTATGTAAGCAATATTTAGGTACCTAATATTTAGATGGCACTATTTTTAGAAGTATTTTTTCATTCCTCTATTTAGAAATGCCAGCTAAAACTATAAAATATCAGTTGACTTTTGTATGTATAATGGGGTTCACGTTACCATGTTCTATGTACAAAGGAATAAGAAGCTCATGCCCATTAAAAATAGAGTTGGTTTAACCTCTTCTCCTACTCTTTTCCGGGTTGTAACCTGGACTTCAATTTTATCAGCATTTTTTCAAATCTTCTTTTACTTTGCCTCTACAGTGAATGGTATTGTCCAAGTTCTTTAAGGACCTAAAAGTCGAAAGTGCTTCTTTACAAAGTCCGTGCACTATTTTTTGAAACACTCATTTTTTTCTCTGGAACTTGTGTAAAAATAAGATTCTTTTTTAATACACATTTATGTTGGCAGGTGTTTTTAATATTGCATGTGAAATTTATCTGAGCATTTGCAACTTTACAAGTGTATGTATTGAAAGGCTGGAAATGTACTAGTGAAGTAAAAACTTGTAAAATAATCTCCTATGTATGTAGCTTGTTTGTTTCTTTTGATTAGCAAGCTCCCTGTATTTTTGCTGCCTATCATACATGCTGAGATTTTATTAAAGTTTTCTCAATTCTTTCGTAGAAAATCTCCAGGCTTGGTTCAGAGAAATCTCCAAGCAAATAATGTCTCTGAACTATGATGATTCCACTGCAGCAGGCAGAAAAACAGTGCAGCTAATACAGGCTTTGGAAGAGGTATGGCAAAGACATTTTGAGATACTTGACCTTGTCCTTCTGGAACAACAGCATTTTTTACACATGCACTGACTTCTAATAGCAGAGATACAAAATAGGTCTGCATTTTAACAATTGTTTAAATCTATTAGATCTTTGCTGTTATATATCTACAGTAAGCAGGAGTTTTGTATAGACCTAGGTGTTGTCAAATAAGGCATGTAGTATGAAAGGTCATGCCACTTGGATGTAGTAGCTGGATGTTTGTATTTTTTTTTTTTCAAATAAATGTTTTCATTCATCTTTCTGTTTTAAAAATCTGGAAGTAATAGCTGACAGTCAAAAACTAATTAAAGTGATTTAGCAGATAAATTAGATTAAAGCTGTGCTGGATCATTTACCTGCAGTTCAACCATTGTGGTACTTTTTAGTAGGTTTGTTACCAAGTGAATGTAAAATCCAGAAAAGCAATTATATTTTTCAATATTATAACCATCAGCACTGAGACTGCTAGGGAGAAAATATCTGAAGTGTGACTTCACATAAGATACAATTCAAAGATGAAAACTCAAACAACACTAAAATGCAGAATATGCTGTTTTTAATAATTAGATACCACAAGTTGAAAGGGCAGGTGTTCCTTATGCTGGGACATGTTCTTCTGAGCACATTTTGATTTTATCACCCTTTCACTGTTTATTTGGCCTATGTTTCTTTCAAAAGAATAATCAGTAGTGCTACTGCTCTCAGCTGCATTTAAGCCATGCTAAATGATAGTTCATTTAAACCTTGTTTTTTCCTCTCATACCAAATTTTCATGTATGATTAGAAAAAGAAGTAATTTCCTACATGACTATTTATAGCCTAGCAGATATTAGTAAGACAGATGGGGAATGTGTTTTTAAAAGTAGTAGCAAATATGACTGCAGTATTGTTTTATTCTTTGCTTTAATGGGGTGTTTTCGTGTACCAGAGAACCGTGATATTGTGTGGCATTAGTGGCAGAGCTGTGACATTGTAAGGTTATTTTATAATTGTGTATTAGATTAGGAAAAAATGATAGAGAATTTATCTTGGTTTGAAAAGGTGTCTGCTAGAGGAAGGCAGGAGCCTCCTTTGGAATGGAAAATGTAAACACTTTCTGAATTATTATAATTTTGAAATTAAGGGGATATTACAGTAGTGCAAATAGTTCTCAAAATGAAACTTAATTCTAATCCTGCAATGACTTTAAGTAAAATTTCCCATTCTAAAGTACCACATCCTATCAGAAATGAATTGTTAGTAACTGGGCTTTGTTTTGTAAGAGCAGAGTCTGGGAGAAGCTCCTCTCTGCATTGTTTGGGTCCATAGTTTTTGGAGGTAAAGATTTAAAAGTGTTACTTGAACTATGCTTGTGAACCAAAACATGACTATATTAAATTTTTGGTGCAACCCCTAGCTATTCTTTGATTGCACCAGTGATGTAGTTAAAATGGTGTGGTTTATTTTGTTTTTGCAATGGCTCTCAGAAATATTATCTGCCTCCTTTATTTCTCCTTTTCAATACTTCGCATTGCATTTTGCCAGGCCTGTCATTCTAAAATGACTTTTTAAATTTTTCTGGAGGAAAAAAAGAACAGTTGGTATACAGAGAGGACTGTCAAAGGAGTGATACTTCATTTAATTCTAATCTAGAAAGTCTTATTCTGAATTCTATTATCTCAGATAGTTCAGACATTTTCAGCAATTATTGTGATTGCCAGTCAACAAAAATTTTGCTGTTTATTTTGAAAGTTCTCTGTTCAGGCTTAGGACTCTAGGCAGATGTATACTTCCTAGCTTTTATTTTCATTAACCAAGGCTGAGCAAGGAGTTTCACCTTCTTTTCAGAGTTATTTATAGTTGGTTTCTCTAAAATGACAACAACCTGCATTGCAATGCTTTCTAGAGTACCTGAAAGTATATTTCCTAGAATGCTGTTGTTGGTTTAAGGAGCCCAGGAGGCAGCTCAATCCAATACAGCTGCTCCCTCCCTCTCAGTGGGATTGGGAAGAGAACTGGAAGGTAGAAGTGAGGAGCGCTGCTTTTATCACAAGACCAAACAGCTATGCTTCTGTCGCAGCTAAAACCAATGTAGTCATACCATTGAAATTTACTGTGGAACATCTGAGGCTTAAAACTTAAATAATAACTTTATTAGTAGCAACAACAAGAAAAATACTGAACTTCATGAAGTAGCTGTTGACATTCTAATTAACGCAGCAAAAAATTGGTCCATTGAACAATTAATTCTATTTTAGATTATTGGTTAATTTTAGCTATACAAAAGCAAATTTTATCTTTTTATATTTTGATAGTATGCTCCAATATCTTAAGTAACAGAAATAAGTTAGTGTAAAATGGTAGAAGAACTGTTGTTTAATACATACCAGCCATAGGCCAGTGATAAATGGAACAAAGTAAAAAATAGACATCTGTAAAAGATTGATTATTTTGCTATCAGTACATCAGCCTGTAGGTTTATTTTGCTACATGCCGGTTATACTATATTACATAGTTAGAAGTATTTGAGTTCCAAACCTTTTCTTCTAATAAACTCCTGCTGCTGTAGACATCAGTGCTTTTGAATAAATAAATATTCTGACCAGCCGTCTTGCATATAAGGTGTTTTTTCAGCAAGTCTAAGGTCAGAAATGGAAATACACCAGCTGAGAACCTGAGAGGGTTTTTAGCTTTCCATTAGTGAGGGCAGCAGACTTTCTGGCTCCTATACTTGGGGATTTCTGGTATAATATAATCCTGATTAATATCTTGCGTCATGTATTTCTGTCTGCCTTAGTAGGAAGCTGATGGAAAGACTGTCAAAGCTAAATCTAAAACTGATATCAAACCTGAGGTGAAGTATTAATCTCTCAGTCTTGGAATGGGTGAGAATATATGTTCTAGAATCATCATAGATGGAACAGAAGACAATCAGAAGTGTTTACTTTGAAAAGAAAGGCATTACTTTCATTTGTTTCCTTATTCTAATATATGAAGTTGAAGCCTGAGTAGTCTCACAAAATATAATGAAAAGTAAGTATTTGTCCAAAAAGTAGGTTCACCTCTTCAATCTCAGAAACTTTGTGAAATCTTATTGATATCCCAGCTTCATATGTAACAATGAAGCAATATTCCAATGGAATATATGGGTGGATTTATTTTTACTTTAAAGAAATAAATACCTAACATTGTAATTATAGGCTGGTTAGCCTGACTTCAGTATGTGGTAAGGTAATGGAACAGTTTATAATGAGTGTCATCACACAGCACCTACAGGATGGCCAGAGTATCAGACCCAGGCTGTGGATGTTGTCTATTTGTACTTCAGCAAGGCCTTGAACACTGTCCCACTCAGCATCCTCCTGGAAAAGCTACAGCCCATGGCTTGGACAGGAGCACCCTTTGCTGGGTTAAGAACGGGCTGGATGGCCAGGCCCAGAGAGTGGTGCTAACCAGGGCTGCATTCAGCTGATAGCCACTCACTGGTGGTGTTCCTCAGGGATCTGTGCCGGGGCCTGTCCTGTTCAACATTTTTATTGATGACATGGATGAGGGTACTGAGTCTTTCATCAGTAAATTTGCAGAGGACACTAAGCTGAGAGTGCGTGCTGATCTGTTGGAAGGTAAGAGGGCTCTGCAGAGAGACTTGGGACAGTTTGA
>VWZN01002470.1:33667-51504 GCA_013396955.1 Regulus satrapa | reverse complement strand
TAAATTCATCCACCTTCAGATTGTACATTTTACAAATACATCTGTTTTTACCAGGTGGTGGTGAGGTTACATCTGTTTTTCTGGCAGATAATTAGTAAGCATTTAATTACAGGGAAAAGTCTCAGACAAGATGCTACTGATACACAAATAGATTTGGATCAGAAGGTATGCATAAGAAGACTATTTAAGCCAAAATCATAAGGATAACAGAAAAGGATTAAAATTTCCATATGTCCTTGCCTAGTACATTAGCCTGTGAAGAATGAAAAAGATCCATGCCTTCTTCATCTTTTTATGTCCACATGCCTTAAAATAAAGAGAACAGAACATTTAAACTATCAATGCATTATTTTAATATATTTTAAGAGGTAGTGTAATTATATAGATACAAATATATAAAATACATTAAAAAATAAATATAGAGAATACAGCACAAAAGCTTGCTTGTAGGCTTACCAATAGGCAGAATAGGACAATCATTATAGATGCTGGGCATGTCCCTTTAGTAAATTATACCAGAAATATAATTCTCCTATTTGATGCCTTTATTAGCAAGAATTTTATCAATGGTTGGTTGAAATGAACAGGCACTAAGGACTTGTAGAGTCTTCCAAAAATGGACTGTCTGTTTTAAAAAATAAATGGGGAAAGAGATAGGATATCATGGAAGCCTATGTGTGATTTATAGAAAATTACTGTACAGTCATCTGTTTTAATACAAAAAAATATTTATATTCTTAATAATGGTGTTTTCCCTAACTATTTAAGTATGTATTCAAGAAATGTCTGAATGCTAACAGTAAATAGACTAAAACTCTCTGGAATTTTTGCAGTTAACTTATGTTTAAATTGTTGATAGAATGTGACAATTATATTTGTGCCAATAAAGATTAGCCATAATTTAAGAAGATTTATTTGTTGACTACAGAATGCATTCATAAAATTTCTGTTACATTCCTTAATTATTTTATTTGCTTGCATGATTAAATTTCATCAACATGTCAAAGCAAATTGTGATATTTAGCAACAAAGAAAAATAAATTGCTAGTGATCATAAAAAACCTGATATAGTTGTAAAGTTTTACTTCATCATTTTCACTTTTAACAGAGTCAGCATAATGCTGTTCACAATCCCTTCAAGGGTAGATTGTTTAGCTTCTGCTATATATGGTAGTCTATAACTTCTGACAATTGGATTTCAGATATCACAGCCCGTGTTTATAGCATTCCTTAAGGACAACAGCTCCCTTTTCATAAGTTGTGCTCATAAATTATTTCCTGCACTCTCAGAAGCTCTGTTCCCCTGATCTTCCCATATTCCCCTTACCTAAATAGGGCCATTTCAGGCATTTCAGCTGTAGACTCTGTCTCTTATTTCATCTGGCATTTTCAAGCACAGCATTTCACCGTATCCTTCCTCTTTGTCAAAACGGATTTTCTTTCTTAATAAAGCTTATCCCATATTTTAATGGGACTTCAAATCAGTCTTTTAGATAGGCAATCATTTAAGCCCAACAGCCACTTGCTTGTTGTCATACTGATGTACAAAAATGACCTTTAAGCTAGCAGTGTTCTGCGAAAGGATGATTGCTGAGATCTGGGTTCTTTAGCCTGAACCCCTTACATAATCTCTACTAAGGTCAAGATAATTTACCCCTAATATCCAACAAGATTTTAAACTCAGATGTTTTCTGATCTCTGTCTCTTTCCAGAACCTGTCTGTTTTGCTTATGACTTGGGCTTTTCCTATGAAGGCAACTTTCATCATACACACCAGGCAGCATATGCTCTTTCATATTGCCAGAACAAAATTCTCTGCCTCCTCATGTTCACTGTAGAAAGATTTAAAAGTTTGTCCTTTCAAAGGATTTCATACCACCTAGCAAATAATGTGAAGAATGCTGTTAGTCACCTGTAAGTGTGACTTAAAAGTGCTCCCGAGACTGAAGTTCAAGTAGCAACACTCACTGGTTTCAAGAACTAATGCTGCCTCTGGGAGAGCTGTCCCAGATTTTTTACTTTACTAGTAATAATGAGGACCTTCTTCCAAGCTTTTAGTAGTGGGCAATGTGAATAGACAGACTGAATCACTGGGAGAAGAGAAACAAGCTGTTCATCTGTAACTTCACTTTTTCAAGACATGTTATATACAAGCACATATACATCCACTTCATTCTCTCTGAATCCATGTGGCTTACAGATCTACTTACTGGTAGAAATTGGAAATCCCAGGAGTAACATGTGCAGGGAGGGCAGAAGACAGGGAAACAAATAATATAATATGCACATATATCAGTTATGTGAGAGTTAAAAAGCAGTGCAACACTGCAATATATTTTGAAAGAGAATTATCAAGCTATTGTAGAAGGAAACTGTAAAAGCCAAAGGCGTGAAATCCAGTTAAATTAAAATAGCTTTGGAGTTAATTAGGTATTCAGAATACAAAATATGTCTAAGCATAAAAGACTTCAGTAAGTCGTCAGAATTTGTAACAGACTGAAGAAATGCAATGTTGACTAGAAAGCTGCTCTCACAGAGGAAGTTTATGTTGTGACCTGTTTCTGCTAGGAACTATACAAAAGGAAATTATCAGGTCAGCCAGTTGCAAACACTGTTGTCTCTGTCTCCTAAAAGATCATTGTTTGCTTTTTGTTTTGTCCTCCAAAATAAAGTTGATAATTTTGTCTTTACAAATTTGTATGTTTTCTAAGTCCCAAGTATGCCCTCATTCTTTTTACCTTTCTGAATAAAAACATTAAAGGATCTTCTGACCTGTGGCTCTCTCCAGCAGCTCCAGGCCTGGGAGCCCCTACCCATGCTCTCCAGGCTCCTCCCCAGCAGATGACCCCCAGCCCAGATCCCAGCCCTTCCCACTCCGGGGAACTCCTACTCGTGGCCCGTGGACAAACTCACTCAAGACTCCTCACCCAAAACCAGGCACTCCACAATTGAGATTAGCCCAAATGCAAATGTAGGATTTCTGCCTGCCTGATACCCATGCCAGCACACAGAGCCTCCTACTCAGAGGCAGTAGTACATGAAACAATACGTTCAGTAAATTCAGTTTCGTGACCAAGTTACTGAGTCTTTTTTTACTTCAGTTAAGCATGGTAAAATACAGAGAAAAAACAGATTAACATTTGAACTATTTGTCTTAAAAGGGAATTAAAATTGTAAACAGGAACTCTTTTTATTAAAAGTAAATGCAGTTAAATTCAAGGGGCAAATTCACCTAAAATCATTTGAAACTGTTGGTGCCAGTCCTTTTCTGTAGAAGAGCCATGTAACATTCATCAGCTTAATATAAATATTTTGCTGTCATTTTTTTGCGATATAGAATATACTACTTAGTGGAAGCAAACTTCAGCATATTTTTATTCATATTTTTAATAGCGCAAATAACATCATGTTTGATGTTTTTTAAATATTTTTTCTTCTCTTCAGGTCTGAAATATATCAAAAATTGTGAAAGGTGAATTTTTCATAATCTTTTCATATATTACAAGAGCTGTTATCTTATAATTTTTGATTCTATAACTTATTTGAAAATCTGAATGAATGTGATATTTTTATTGTCACCTTTTTATCTTAATGATACTCCTAGATTTAGAGAAAATTTCAATTAATGTAAAGATTTCTGTAAGATTGGTGCAACTGCAGTAGTATTAAGTTAATTCCATCTTCTAGTTATTTTCCTTTACTTTTAACTGTTATCAGCTAAATACAGAGATTTATAGAATCTGATTTTTTTTCTCACAGTCACTCAAGAAGAGTCCTGTGTATGGACAGAGTAGTCCCCATCGTCACATAGCATGGTGCTCCAGTAGTGTGAAATAGTTCTATGAGGTCCTACAGTTTCAGAAGTGTGACTATGTCCACTTTTGTTTCCAAAGCTGGTGAAAGAAATTTTGGAGAGCAGTTTCTTCACTTGTATCTCGTGGAGGGAAGACCAACAGTTCGATTAGGCTGTGGAAGCTCCCAGAACATTCTAACTGCATCCCTGAACCAGTCTGTCAGCACAGGTATACTCGTCCCTATCACAATAAGGTAAGAATTTACCACTTGGTTACACTAAAAAAATTTTATTCATCTATATTGAGCAATAACACGTGATTTCAAGGTTTTTTTGGATGAGAAAAAGACAAGTCAAATTGGAAAGCAAATTTGGAAACCTATTTCATAAGGTAGTCTTCTGGATTAAAAAATGCATTTTAGTTCACACAGATTACTTCAATCCTTTAGAGAATTTATGAATCATTCAAAGTTTAGAAACCTTGATAGCTACAGATTAAGCAAGTTTGAAACTTGAAACAATTTAAATATAATTTGGGAGGTTACAAATGGGGATCTCATAATATCACATATCTCAATGTGTTATTCATTAACACATTGAATAAATTAGATTTTTCATCAGAATTTTAGTGCTAAATATAAGACTAAACTATTGTTTAAGATAAAAAGAAAATAAATATGGACACGTTATCACCATCTCACATTGCAGGATGGACTTGATGATATTAAAAGTCTTATCCAAACAATGGTGATTCTAAAGTTGTCATATGTACATTTGCCACTGTACTATCAGCATTTTACAAGAGTGGCTAATGACTACTGTCATTTTCGGTCTTGTACAAACAATAGTTCTGAGAGTGGTTCATGGGTCATTTATTATTTTGAGATGGGCTTTTGTAACATGTTTTGGTAATTAATTCTTTTCCAGTCATGAAACTTTGTATACGCAAGCTAGGTAAGAAGCAAAACAGAAATAGTATTGAGGTTTTTTGTTATATTTATATTAGAAATGTTAAATAATGGGAAAGTATTCAATCTTTATTTCAGAGATGTTTTAGAAATAATTCTGACACCCATATAAAATATCAAATTACTTAGATTAAGATAATATTTTCTTTTTTGCATAATTAGAAATAATTGCTGCACCTGACCTGTAAAAATTTAAGAGGGAATGTATGCACAAATTATTAAATCAAAGCACGCCTTAACTAGACCTATTTTTGCTGTTAGAGGATGGTGAAGGACACTGCTGTAGAAGTTACCACAAAACATGCATGTTAGAATTCTCAAAATTAACTTTTACCACCAAAAAAAATGAAAATGAAAGCAAAGTCTGAATATTTTTGTATTTGTCTTCTGAGTTGTTTCTCTGTGATGTAAATGTTGATTAATTCTCAAATGACAGAAGTTTGTTGGTCTCAGTATATAGAGTAGATTGATATGGGGAGAAGAGAATGTTTAGTGGTCTTTTGTTATATTCTATGCTTAAACCATAAGCTTTACAATTTATTTTAGAAACAAACCTGTTAGAATATAAATCCTCTTTTCAGTATATGGAAGGCTAATAGAAGCTGCCATTCAAGAAACTGTTTTGTTTCAGTCTTCTATTTCTTCTCTGCCACAGGTCTCTACAATTATTTTTTTTCTGCTTTTAAAACAGGGATTTTTTTTTTTTTCTTTTTATGCTTAGTATTAACCTCTAGTATTAATGGAGCAAAGTCACATTGCATGCATTCAAATCTTATTAGCTGAATAAACAGTGTGTTTATTTTAAGATTTTTTTCTACAGATTATAAAACTATATAAAATTTGCAAAGAAAATTCTCACTTTCTCTCCTTTTGATCTAGCAGATATTTTTTTTCTCTCAGAAAATATTTGATAGAGTTATACAGCTCAATACTGATAAACTGTTCTAAGTTTGTTTTTAATTCCAGACACTTCTCTTGTGTGAGACATTGGTCAGATAATTGTCTGCACTGCATCAGCTGTGGTAGCATTGTCTTTGCTTCATACATTTAAGCCATTAAAATGCTGGACAGATTTAAAAGCTGAATAATATCTTAGCAACAAATGCAGCTTAATAGCAATTAAGAAATTGATTCTAGGTATAGTGTTCAAGTTTACACTGAAAAATTTATGTCACTCTTTTTCTACCTTAAAATTAACACCTCTGTATTTATGGCCTCATTCTCCTTGTGGTTAAGCTAAAAAATATCAGTTCAATTTACACATTTCCTTTGTTTACTGGAATTTTATACTGCTATCTTTGAAACAGTGGCATACTAAATAACTTGCAAGGTGTGACTGGAGACTGTGACTAGCAGAGATTTACATGAATTTGAGTTTATGGGCTTGGTCTTCAAAATGACTTGTGATTATTCTTGTGAGTCCTTCTAAAATGTAGAGAGAGCAGTATATCCTTCACCAAGCAGCAATAAAATTGTAATCCTTCAGCAATCATCCTTAACCTCTGTCAAAGGAAAAAGCAAACTTGACAAGGCAGTTGTAGCCTCCCAAGATCTTGTATCGTAGATATAAAATATGAATTCATGACAAACTGGTGATTTGTGCTCTCAAAGGCTGTTGGAGATACATAATTCTATCTGTACACTTTACCTGCAAAATTAATGTGTGGGGTTTTTTTTCCCTTTAATACAGGAAAAGAATGAAAGAGTAGAATAAATGACCAATTTTTGTTGCTGTTTCAAAGTTCTCCAACAGAAAAGAATACATTTGTTACATTTCACTTTGAATTAGTTTGGAAGATCGTATTTGATAGTTATTCCTATTTTGGATGCAACTATGACGCCACTGGTTAAACACCACAATTAACACAGCCAATAACGTCTATAGAAGCAGATTTTCTCCTTTTCAAACTTTGTGGTTTTAATCCACATATGCACGAAACTAATACAATTCCCATAGTTTAGAGCTATTGCTTTCTTTTAACTGTATGATTAGTTTCCTTAGATATGGCCATTTTCTCAAACCTGATAAAGATTAAATGAGTTTTAAATGTTCAGTCATTGTCTTTATGATCCTTGTGAAACGGCAGCTTTATAGAAGAAAGTCAATAAAGCTCTGATTGCTTACTTTTTTGCCTGCATAAAGAAAATAGAAACCTGTTTCAATGAAGTCTCTTTTGTTGTTTCTATTTCTGTTTATTTTAGGATGATTTGATTACTGGTTTGAAAATGTGCATTCATTTGAGTAGAATTTTTTTGTGATTTCATAATTGAGATTGTATTTTTTTTCAGTTAATGCTTTGAGCACATATTTGAAATGTAGTTTGGAATGGTTTTATGGATTTTTTTCTTTAAAGTTATTCAAAGAACATTAATTCAAACATATTTCATTCTATGAGCAGGTTCTGAAATGCATTTGCCTGATGTAAAATTTCCTCTGCTTTGTGGTTAAAGTGCTATGACTGTCATGGGGGCAAATCCTTCAGTGGTTGAAGGAAAGTAAATTTAACAAGGAAAACATTGAGATAATCAGGTCGTCGGGATTTTGATTTTTCTCGATAGTAAGGTGGATTGATGCTTTTAGCATATGAGTATTGATTTTTTTTTTTAGACAACATCTTAGATTGTTGTCTCCAAACTATATTTTTGTCTGTTCTGCACAGTGATGTGATACAGCATGTCCTTTTCTGTTTGGGACATTTCAAGCAAGCATTAATTAAAATCTTCCCTGTGTGTGACAGCATCACTCTTCCATCTTATTTACCTGTGGAACTTCCAGGATCCTTCTCTCGAATTTAATTAACATAGTGCCCATCCCCACAGAGCTATATCATGGTATTATGTACATTACATTTCATATGCCTTCCAAGTGAACATATTGAAAGCAATTGTTTCCAGTTTTCTGTCACACTTTAACCAATAGTATGGATGTGAACATTTACTCATGGCTGAAAAGGGCACCTTTAGCTACCCTTAAAAGACTTTATTTGTTAAATACATTATCCAGTTAATTTGGCCAACTCTCACCTAGACCATGCAGTGGTACAAAAGTTGCTGAAGTTTATTATTTGGTTTTCCAGCTTCAAAAGAAGATGGCACATTCTAAACTGTGAAAATCCTCAGCATGTTTTTGTACCTCCACATGGAAACTCTGGCAAGATGTAATGCATTAAGTACTAGTTACGTGATTATATTATCTGTGCCCATGATTTTATCTACACTTCTACTTCCTCCCTTTCCACAGAAGAAAATCATTGCTTGAACTATTCTACAAAGCTTTTTCTTGCATGTGCATTCTGAAAATATGTTTCTAAAAAAATATGTAAATCACTATCCACACGTTGGCGTAATTTTAATAATTTTTTTTTACCTATTTAATTTCATTATTTCAGAGATATACAGGTTTTCATATTAGTGTATATTTTTATTATTATTTACAGGTGTTGCGTATCCTGCATAATGTGAAAGTGTTACTTAAAATTACATTGAATCAGTAAACAAAACAAAAAAAAAATCAAACAAACCTAATTATCTGATATCTTGGTATTGCTTCCAATATTACCAGTTACCTAGAAATATAGGATTTTTTTTTCTGATGATTTGTAAACCTGAGCAACAGGTTTTTGTATCTCAGCAAGTACATAGTGTAGCCTAGGTTTCATATGTGCAATACTGAGTTGCAACATATTCAATTATGTGATGAATGAGAAACAGAAAGGTGATTTGTAAATTACTTGAGAAAACTAAGTGCAATATTGCTGTCACCATATCTCATCTTTTCAAAATTATTTGAGGCTTTACAGTGAAAGCAGTCTGGGATGGATTTAAAATTTTTTATGTTATGATATGATTTTAGAAAATTGTTAAGGAAAACATATTTTGATGGTGTTTTTAAAAGGAATATTTTATATACTCTATATCTTAATTTTGAATTTTAAGTCAGCACATAGACAACTTATACCCATATTACATTGCATAGAACTGGAAATTCTGTAGATTATCAATTATACTTAATAAGTTTTGAAAAAAAATTGTGATTACTTTTGGAAGGACATGTATACAACTGCATGCAGTTATGTTTACTGCATTTTCTCTAGCAACTTTCATTGCTATATTTCTTTTGTCAT
The DNA here is from genome assembly GCA_013396955.1 of Regulus satrapa. Taxonomy (NCBI): domain Eukaryota; kingdom Metazoa; phylum Chordata; class Aves; order Passeriformes; family Regulidae; genus Regulus; species Regulus satrapa. The sequence continues at coordinate 42,619 of VWZN01002470.1, read as the reverse complement.
CATTTCAAATTTCAAATTTCATTACATTATCCCATTTGCCATTATAAGGTAATGTAGATCTGTACACCTATGTACCTGTAATGTCCTGTACACATATGGAGTGTTTGTTCTCTGAAAGTCTTAATCCGAGTTTCATTAATCAAGGTATTACAGTTACACACAAGTAATCACTACATCTATTCAGTCTTAAAAATAGTCCCAAAAGAAATACATTAAATCAACTAATGAATATAAATTCTTGTATAAGTAATTAAAATTTAAAACAGAAAAATTGGAATATTGGAATCAGCTAGTTAAATCATTGCACGTGGCATGTTATCTGGAATAACTCATATAAGAAAATGGATTCTCATAAAGCAAATAGAAAATATTATCTTTTGTGTTTGTTTCAATTTCACCTTTTATGTACAAACAGAACATTCAGTATGTTTGGAAACATAAGCCACTTTCTGAAACTTTTTTTTGGCCTTCATTCATCAGCAGTATGCAATATTTAATCACTGATCTGTCAAAGCCAACAAACCAACTGCTATGGCTGTTCAAGCTCATTAGCTACTGACTTGAAGAACAGATGTTTGAATTCCTGTACCCTTCATGCTCTGGGCCCCCACTAGGTTTTCTTACATTAACTGACCTTACAGAAATTACCCAAGTGCACAGAAGGACAGAATCAAGTGATTATTTAGGCTGAAAAAGGCCTCTGGAGGTCCTTCCAGATTCCTGCTCAAGCTGGTTGTCCTGGTTTCATCTGGAGTTTTCTTCTCAGTACCTGATATAGTGCTGTGTTTGCATTCAGTATGATGGTAAGGTTGATAACCCATTAATGCTATGGTTGTTGCTAAACCATTTTTAGAAGTCAAGGGCTTGTTTCTGTGTTTCATACTCTCACTGTAAGGAGGTGCACAAAAAAAAAAATCTCTGGCTGGTTTTGGATGGTTTATTACAGTGGCTCACCACAGACCTCATCACAGTATATGGTGTCATAATATTTTCATCTTCCAATTCATAGTGTGTCATTGCACATTTATCTCAAATGAAGAGACTATTTTGCAAAATAATGTTTTCTTATGGGCAAATTACAGAGCTGTGCTAAATGCCATTTGAGTTCTTATGAGGATATGTATTCTGAAAGCTAAAACTACTGACCAAAATCAATGCATTAAAGAAGTTTTGGTGTTCTCTTGCCAGTTATTTTTCTTCAGTCTCTTTCAAAGCTGTTCATATCTATAATTTTTAGAATGTGAACTGTATGAGCAGTTCAGTAACACAGAATAGCATCAGATATCCAGGGCTCCATACTGAACTGGGCTCTGAGTCACAGTGGAGTGCCATGGCCTACCTGGAACCATAGAAGCAACAAGGAAAAAGAGTGTATATTTCCCATATTTCAAATATAAAGCTTTGAAGAAATATGAGGCCATTGATTACTTATATTATTTAAGAAAAATTCTGATGAGTGATATTTACTCTGTATAACCTCCCCTACTTTCAAGTAAGGTATTAATCTAAAGGAGTTTGTCTGTATAAATACACGTATTTATGGCAAAAAGTTAAAAATTAAATCAGTACTCAGACATTTATTGCTCATTAGACCTTTCTGACACTCAACTAAAAACTGTTTGTCTTTAAGTTACCTTCCTGAGTGTTCAGTGTTAAATAGTGAACATGCTGAAAAAAATAGAAAAATTGGTTTGCAAAATACTCTTTATTTGTTTCTGACAATCTTTTTTCCAATTGATAGCCCTTTTTTTCTGTTACAATTACTGAAGCAGCAAACCTACTTAGAATTCAAGATTTTGTTGTTGTAAATTTTAACGATAAAAGAAATATATTTTGTAAATTTACCTAGTATCATGGAATATAATACTGAAAAGTATTATTTGCAAAGCCTGTCAGCATGGCACACCTTCCAATTTCCTGTTGTACATGAAATTTGAAAAATTAAATTTTGTTGGAAATCTTATATATTTAAATTGTATGCCAAATCAAGAATTATGTTAAATCAAATTCTGTCTGGGGGCAAATTCTGAATGTAGCTGTAAAAGATGTTCAATCATAAACTTCAAATTGACATAGTAAATTCCTGTTTGCCCTTTAATGTCTGAAAGAAAAAAATAAGAGAGCACCATTTAATCTGTATTTCTGTATTATCCACCAGAATTTAAACTTTTTAATTGATGGAATAAGAGATGTTACAGATGACTGTATTTCCTATAGGAAAAAAAGTTAGCTGTTATTTTTAGCCATATTATCTGTTTTGAGAATATAACATATTTCATTTGAATGACCAGGGTTGCTAAAGGGTATTTGTATTTATTAGTGGGTTCAACTTGGTATAATAAATCAAAATCAGGCAACACACAAAAAATGCGCTAACTTTCACTATATTTTATTTTTGATTGTGTTTACCATTGTAGGATGAATTAACTCATCCTAAAAGATGCTAATAGGCGTAACTGGCTCACAGCTATGCAGAATAACCAATCATTCACCACAAAGACTTGAAGATTTCTTTCCACTAATTTGCAAAAATTTTAAAAAGTGTTTTATGATGGTGTGCAAAAAACTTCATAGTTCTGAAGAAAATTCTGTCATGTCAGTGATCATTTTGACATGAGTCCAACTTTACATTTTATATGCTGACTGTCCCAGCGAGAGTGCCTATAAAGTTTAGTGGTAGAATGGAAAGGGTTTTTTTCAATCTTTCTTGTGGTTAAGGTGCATTCCTGCCCAAATATTTTATTGCCCTTCCACCATTCTCCCTCTATTATAGAGGATCAGACTTGAAAATAATAATGAAGGTTGATATTATCAGTTTCAAGAAATGCTTTTACTATGTCCATTTTTTTTCCTAGGATAAGTCAAACACTTCATTAATACCCCTCATATTCATACTCTGAATTTCATTGATTCCAGTTATTGATTTCAAAGCAGTCCACTTGAACCAAGTGGTTCAAGACAGTATATTTACTTTGTATTTTTCCTACAGAAGTGGTAAAATGAAAAAGGACTAATTAGGAATGCTTTAAAACCTTGTCATATAAATATTTACATTTTTAAACAGGATGAGATGTTTAATTACCATGGCAATCTTCAATGTATGCTTAGTATTTCATTGTTAAGTATATTAAAAATATGCTGGAAATTAGATATGTGAATAGATTGTTAGGTTTTCATGCTATAACTTTCCAAAGCATGACTAAAGTATTGTATAACTCAGAAAATTCTAAAACCTTCCTGTTTATCAGACCCTCTTATCAAACATGACAAAATAAATAGCTAGTGTAATTTTCAGAATAACCAGAAAATTTCATTTTCCAAGGGAAGTTATGAGACTAATAATTACATTAAATAAACCGTTTCAATGTACTGTTGACAATTGCAGTAATTATTTATTACTTTCTTAGTGAGTGATGCTGTTAACAGCAGTTATTTCTCTATGAGATTTTACTGAATCTCTATGCAATAATTTACCAGGCCTTCTAACAACAGTGTGTTGTGAATTCACTGGAATTAAAGTATACATTATAAAGCATAATGAATGCACATTCTTTATCCTTTACTTTTAGATTTGGGTATGTTATAATTTTAAAATCCCAATATTTAAATAATCTCTAGGTTTGTGCAAGAAAAATAGGAAGAATAAAGTCTGTATAACCCAATTTCCATTTTTTGGACATGTCTACTTTGAAAATGATATTATTTGCCTTTCAGCAGTGTTGCAGATAAAGCATATGTAAGAGACTTTTTATTATATAATGACAATTCTAAACAGTATTTAACCTAAATTTCCAAAATTTTAAAGTTATTTAGAACCTTCTCTTTCTGTATTAAAGGAGACACTACTTTAATAGTGCAGACTTGTGCACAGTCTTGTTTCTTTCTGTGTGCTGAATAAGCATTGCATTCCAGGTACTGTTGATGTGATTGCTTACTTACTGTTTCTCTACATAGACAGCAATCTCATATGATTCATTTTTCCATCTTCTTATGTCCAAGTCAGGCTAGGTGAAACAGGCAAAGGTTTCAAAATATTTGGCTACTCCTGCTGTTCCAGGGAGGAAGTGGGATGCATGGCTCTTCTGATCTGCTTGGAAGGAATAGCAGTTATTTCACATCCATCCTAGTACGAAGGGTTTTGTTGTACTCCTGAAAGGACACTAGGCATTATGCATGAAACAGTGCAGATATCATTGACATGAAGGAAAAGAGGAGTCACTGGGTTGTAGAAGGAATAAAAAATAAAATTCAGTATTATCTGATGTATTGTTCAATATTTTTACCATTTCAATTTTTTTAAAATTTCTAATGCAAATCAAATTCTGTAAAGTTCATCAAATCCATCCGCTGTGTCTGGTCACCCAATGAATTACACAGAGGTCTTTTCAGACAACAATTTACTTTCTGTTTGTTTGACACAGCACATGGAACTATAGCATTAGAGTATAGAGCAAAATACCTTACAACGGTGCTCTGTTGCCTTCTTCCTAAGTGAGACAGTAGTTTACACTGTTGATCTTGAGAGTTCTGAAGAGCTAAACAGCAAAATAAAACTGTGAAAAAGAACCAGTTTTTAATTCTCTTTCTCAAACCTGTTGTTCTGTATGTGAAAGATCAATACAGAAATAAAATTGGTTCAGTGTGCTTGTAACAATTGGCAATTCTCTTCAGGCTTGCTTTAGCTGAGGGCAATAGGAAGTGCTATTTACTCTGTAGGTATTGAAAATCAGTGGAAAATAAAAACCAGTAGTCAGCCAGCCTTTGTATGAATGTCCAAAAAAGCAGTGGTAGAGGGAAGGGCAAGAAAATATATCTATCTCTCAATGAGCCAGTTTGGCTCTCTTTGATTCATCTCATGGGCACCAATAATGACCGGGGAGTCAGAAGGCATGGCTCCACAAACAACAAAACAAGCAAAGTTGTGCTGTAGGATTAACAGCTTCTGAGCTGTTTGCTCAGAAGAGAGAAGTTCTTCTTGGTCTAGGTGACCAACTCCTAGTTCAGCAGCAAATTTTCAATATGCTTTCAAAAAGTTTGGTTCATCTTAGCATGTTACTTAGTATGCATGACTCTGAAGTGGGAGTACTAGTTACCTATCCCCCAAAAAATATTCAAAAGACTAAAAGTTCTGAGGCAGAGAATTTTGAAAATGTGACATTGAGCTGCTGGTACATGATCTGTATTTTGTGCTATACTCAGTCCATCACTGTGACCAGAAAATTTTCACAGGGCCTCAGGTGTACTGTGGATCTTTGTTTCATACAGTTCATTGGATAACCTTTTTCATGGGGGCTGAGGGAAAGAAGAAACAAAGATAGTTATTATTTGATTTTAATTGTTAAAATCTTTTTTTTCCTAAATTCTTGCTTTCTAAATAAACTTCAGGCAAATGTTTAATAAATAGTTTTCATATGTGCAGAGAAGAAAGAGCAAAACAGGACATCAGACATCTGTTTGCTTAAAGACTAACCAGTTTAGGTCTAGTTCTGCATACCAGCAGTAAGAAAATTAGGTGCTGCAAATTTTGTCACTTGATTAAAGAGAATATTCAGTAAAATTCACACATACATTTATTAAATATTCCTCCTTGACAGTCCTGAAAGAAAGAGAGGAAAAAAGAGAAAGATGTCAATTTCATTTTTCTTAGAGAGAGAGAGAGAAACATCCACTGCATTTTTCTGAGAGTCTGCAAGAAACTTGTTTGTGGAACGTATGATAAGAAGGAAGGCATATCTCTTCCTTTGACAAAAGTACATCAATTCTGTGAGGAATTTATATTTTGGTATAATTAATTCAGGTGTTATAAGTTATTTTATTTATCTCTCCACCACTTTGATTGTCACTATCAGTAGTTTGTTCTTTGAAGCACACATTAACCTTTTTCTTAGACTGAAGTGCCTGGAAACTTTCTTCTCTGCTTGCTCATTATTGTGTACCACTTGCCTTCTGTCCCATGCTCTTTAGCTTTGTTTATATATTTTCTATGGAGTTAGTGATGCTCCTATCACATCTTTGATCAGCTTCATCCAAAGATGCTTTGCCATTTTGTCACCATTACTTGATTACTTAATATTTTAGCAAAGTGCTACAAAGGTTATAGAAAGGAGGTTTATAGAGTGTAGGTACCAGCGCACTGGCACTGGCAGTGGTGGCTGCAGCAGGTGCGTATTTCATGAAGGAACTGTGAACCACAGGGATCACACACTGGATGAGTCGGAAGGTGTGAGAGTCAAGGAGCAGCAGATAGGTGCTCTTTAGACTGAGACATAATTCCCCATCCTCCTGCTGCACTGTTTGTGTAGGGGAGATACAGAAGCTGTGAATGGAGCAAAGTTCAGCCTGGCAAAAAAGGGAGTTAGGAAGCAGGGGGTTAATTTTTCTCTTTGTTTCTTACCATCCAAATCTATTTCATTGCTAATAAATTAAATACATTTTTCCTGTGTCAGTTCTGTGATGATTGGTAAGTGATGTCCCTGTCTTTATCTTGGCCCAGGAGTTTTGTCATCGTGCTTCCCCACACCCACAGTCATGTTGAGAGGGAGGGGAGAGAGCAGCTGGGTGAGCAGCTGGCAGCTGATTGAGGTCAACCCACCACAGAAGGAGAAGGGAAGTGATACTGAACATGATTTTCCTGTTACACAATTCCTTCCATGTGTAGCTGTGGGCAAAAATTTTTAACACATATGTGACCTCCTCCGTTTGTTTAAATTATGAGTAGTGCTGTGTTGCATTGGACTGCATAAGGCTGCATTCTGTTGTTCAACACAATGTAAATATGAGTATATTGTAGAATTTTTGTAGTCACAAGTGTTTGCACACTGTGAACACACAAAAGTAATTATTGTCTCACACTGCTGGTGCTATGGCATTTCCAGAGGTGTGAAAAATATCTCCTATATTAGAGAGTATTTCAGGTAACGTAGCAGGTAAAGTAACTGTTTCAACAGTGTGTAAAGAGGTTCTCTGTGTCTATGGAAAACCTGTGCTTTGCTATAAAACAGCAAAACATTATATAATACCAAATATGTTTTTGACCTCACGCTTCAAATGAACTGTATTAAATAGACACGTTACTGTTGAAGGTTTGGAGTACATTTAAAATTTAAAAAAAAAAAAAAATCTGGTTGTGAACTGCCTTTTCTGGAGTCTTTGCTCAAGTTCACTATCACATGTTTGCTGTACATTTCCCTGTGTGTGGAAATGATGTTTATGTGGCACTAATTCACATCTGTGCCTTGGGATACATGTCTCCATGGGTTTTGTCTGCAGCTGCAATGCAATTTGCAGTAGTGCTCTGCTGTTTGCAGTGACGGTGGATGTGACTTCCTACTGCACTGAGGGGTTTTTAGTGAGAGCACCAGGAACTAGGGATCTATACATTGTCGCAGAAATTGTTTTATCCCCCCTACGGTTCACATTGTCTTGTCAGAGCTGCCAGCACCTAGCAAACCAATAGTAATGAAAGATGTGAATGTGAGAGCTACAGTGTATCATGCTGTGTTGCTACTAAATTACTCAGCAGCCCTTCAAAACACCTTCTGAAAGTACATTTTCTCTAGATTTGAATACATTTTATGTTAATATGACATGCGGTTTGGCCCCTGGGTTTTGTTCCCAACACTGTCAGAAACAATCTTCTGAAACCTCTTTTGTTCATCCATCTGGAAAATAACAGGATTATGCTTGCCTGCCTTCTGGGGCAGGTATAAGTTTTGCTCAACAGCAAATGTTATGAAAAACACAAAACTAAACACAAGTCTGCACCTGGCATAAGCCAAGGTATGACTCTGACCGTTTCTTTCCTTGGCTGAAGAGTAATTATCCTCAACCAGCCAAAGGGGAAGGTATTGATTATTAAGACTGAGTTTTCCTTCACTTTTAACAGAAGACAATAACACATAGCTTTAATAGTTTTAATGGATTTATTTCGATTAAATACTTAACCCTGTAATCGTTCAAGATTTCTTAATGTATTTCATGGAGGTAATGAATCTGACACTTTTATCTTATTGCTTTTTAAATTACATATCTTCAATTCTTATGTGGAAAAGCAGGCACACAAATAGTGTTACTGGAAATTTAAGGTGGGATATGGGAGGGAAAAACAGGCTCAAAGTAACACATGGGTGGAGTTTGCTGATTGCTGATGCAGAAAATTATCTCAACAGCAGCGTATAAAAACTGTGTATCCATGTTTTTCAATTTTAGAACTCAGTTTGGTGATGCACTGAGGTTGATGTGGTATTGTTGTTAGTCTCCACTCCAGGGGCTATGAATGCTTTCTAAAGCATATATAATTTAATCTGTTTTCTTTTAAACACTTTAACTTCAGATTTGAGCCAGAGAGGTTTGGGGTTTATATTGTGGGGTTTTGTTTGTTTCTTTTCTGTTTTTTCCAGAACAAAAACCCCATATTTATTAATTGTGAAATTCTCTATTTCATAAAGAAATTCTGTCAGCATGACCATTTCTTCTGTCTCAAATAAAAATTGCAAAGAATCTCAGAATGTTAAAAAGTATTCCTATGGTATTTAGGTATTTACCCCTCCCAGTACAAGAACATTCATTCATATTGAATAGCAAATGACCCTCTATTATTGCAAGTATTACATTTCACATAAAGTATTTTCAGACAATATACATCTGATTTTTATTTTCTTGCATGTATCTTGTGAGTTTTACACTGGTCAGCATCTTACAGCTTTTAGAATTAATATCTCTTATTAAAGCCCTCTTTGTTCAGGAAGATAATGTCATTCTTATTGAGAAGGCAGTTAAACAGAAGAGTGGTTAACTTGGTTGGATTAGTTGAGAACTGCTGTAGAAATTCTGCTGATCTGACCAAAAAAAATTACCTTTTGGGGCATTTGGTAATTTTGTTTTTAGTCAGGTCAAATCACTAGTTACAATCCCTGAACAATTTCTTCAATTGGGCACCTTTTTTTTTTTTTT
>VWZN01002470.1:20789-33657 GCA_013396955.1 Regulus satrapa | reverse complement strand
TGGGGCCTTTTTTTTTTTTTTTTTTTTTTTTTGGTAGCAGCAAAGTTTTCTGTTGACTAAAACTGTCCCTTATTAACAGTAGATTAAATAGGAAGTATGGCAGTTGGATTCCAAAACAGGCCTAAGTCTTGGAAGTTCCTCTCATTCTTAGTCTGAGGAGTTAATGTGTAAAAGACAAATATTATTCAATGTGTTCAACACTCTCAGAATTAGTTCTCTCAATATCAATTTTTGTGATTTAAAGTAATTAAGTGATTTGACCATACAATTATTATTATAGCTGATCATGTTTTCTGACAGGTTGGCAGCAAGGTTGTGAGATTTTTTCTGGTAGCTTTTATCTCCTTGGTCATGTAGTATATAGTAGTGATTAAGTGCTGAACATGTATTTTTGCTCTAACTTTGAATTCTTGCTGTGATATTTTGTGTTTCTTCCTTTTGTACTTTATCTTTTTTAACTACTCAAAATCTGTTGCCACTTTTCTCAGTTATGAGCAGGAAGACAGTTAAGTACACCAAAGGTTGAGTACTGAGTACAGACAACCAAAGGGCCAAAACAGCTACATTGAGTAGGAAATGAAGCAGCACAGAATTGTTCCATTTAAATTCAAGATGAGCTACAAGAAGTGAGTATATGTCTCATCTCACCTCACACAAGTTCTTGAACTAAACATGATCTAACATTTGTGACCTGCAACTTTCATAGTATGATACTGCTGTATCTTCAGACAAAGAAATAAATTACATTGCTCAATAACTGGGGAAACTTTACGTACATGTTCTATACTTTTAAAATCTCATTGCATACCTTTAAAGAAAAGGTTTAAAAAAATTCAGATGCCTTATTCTTCCAAACTGCATATAAAGTTGTTGAAATACTTTACATGTCAGTAGCTAAGAGTATCCTTGCTCACTTTAATCCCAGATAGCTAAGGATAGTTTTCTGTGGGTTCCAAAGAATGTCTCCTATAAAAATACCATGCCTTAAATCATTATCATGAATTGCAGATTCCAGAATGTTCAGTTGATCAAAGATGAATATTAAAAACTCTGTTTACTAGGCTTTTTCCTATTTCCTTTTCATTTTTCCCTCTAGAAATAATCATTCTCTCTTTTTATGTCAATAAAGAGAGTTTGATTCAAGCTAAATAAGGTCTGTTTCTTCCCTATCCGCCCATACTGTTACTTCAATATTCAGCAGTGATAATAGAGGACAAATATAGAACTTTCTTTGCTCCCTTGACCCTTCCTGTATAAGAGAGAATAATAAAAGGAAGACAGGGAAAAGAAAAACACAAGTACTTGGGAAGTAGTTTTTCCATAACTGGTTCCCCACACAATATATTTCATTTATTTAATTATGTGCAGCACATATTACCGTTTAATCATCAACACATGTCCTGCCTTTTATATGTCAAGCACAGGTGTATGGGGTTTTTTCCTTCCTGACCAAACAGTAGTCTATTTTGGTTGGACTTTTTTGTTTGTCTGCTTACTTGTTTGGTTTGGTTGGGAGTATTTTTTGTTTTGGTTCTGTTGTTGCTTTTTGTTTGTTTGTTTTTAATTTGAAAATAGCAGTGCAATAGTTGTTGAATGAAAACAGTGATAGAATTAGCTGTCCCAATCCTGCTCACCCTACCTTCCTGCCAGCTCTCTCTCTCTGGCACACAAATGAGAGGCAGATGCATACCAGGCGAAGTTTTCCAGGTTCATCATTAAGCAAAGCACTTAATATTGACTGAAAACAGGCAAATGTTTGACTGCTGCAATTTAATAAGTGCAATGGGTATGTTCTTTAAAATCAATTTCTGTTTAGATTAATTCATCCTGATTTCTAGTAACTTCACATAAGATCAATAAAAGCATGACAATCACAGAACTTGCACTCATTACCTTACATATTTGGTATTCTTTGGACATCTTGGGCAAGTCTGTTAATCTCTTTCAGCTTTTTCCCTGTGATACCAGATTTACAGAGACCTTTTTATTATAAAATTCATAATTAATCACTAGTTTCCTAGGTGCATAGGTAAATAATAAAATAATTTCTAAGAATAACTTTTGTTAGATAGGTAAAGCTGTTTCTTAAAATACACTGCCATTTTGATAGACCATTCCTTTCAAGGCACTCCTAATACCCTTGTACTTAGACCAGCTAAGTGGGTAGAAAATTTTTTTGTTCAGCATTTCATTGTCTGTCTGGCAGTCAGTTACCCATGGCACCCATTAGTGCTCAGTGTGAGCCAAGGAAATAATGAAGTTTTTCACTGAGTCTTTCAGAGGAAAAGGATCTTCCAGCATGACCTCCTAGGGTTTGCCTCAGAGGCATGTCTGAAGTATGCCCCCATGAATACTCTTCTGACCACATTAGAAATGTATTTTCTATACACAATTGTCTTCAATTATTCCAGTTTTCCTTTTCTATTTAAATTTGAAGGACAATTTTCTTCTCCAAACCTTGAAATTTTCTGATATATAGGCTGGGATATACTGATATATTTAACTTAATCATTTTTAAATAAGCTTAGTTTGTTCTTGGTGTTTTGGTGTTTTAAATTTTAAAAGTGATTTGAAACTAAAGACACTCTTTTTATTTCATTCTAAAGCAAGACTTCTTGTTTAACAACCTATTTGATGAAACTCATCTACTTCTCAGTATTGAATCCTCTGAACCAAAAGATGTCTATGATGTGATCCTATTACCATCCATTTTTCTGGAGTCAAATATTCTTTTATCTGTTGCAGTAAAAACCAACCAAACAAACCCCATAAAACAACCTTTGGTAAGGGAATGCTGTGAGGAGACATACAGCAGAAAGCCAAGAGGCAATGGCCAGAACCTGGAACACGGGAAGTTCCCCCTGACATGGGGACGATCTTTGCTGTGAGGATTGGATTGCTGAGCCCTGGAACAGGGTGCCCAGGGAGACTGTGAGCATTGTCTCCTTCTATGGAGATACTCAAAATATTCAGATACAAACACAAGAAATGTGCTCTAGGGGACCCTGCTTCAGCAGGGAGGTGGGTGCAAGTGTCCTCCAGTGGCTCCTTCTAACCTGGCCCATTCCATGTGAAATGTAAAAATCAGAGTATACTTTGGCTTTATGGTGGGCCAAAGTAGAAGAGTGTCTGCTCTTAACACCCTGTTAGGACACTTAGATGTTAGGGTACCTAAAAATTGTCAGATCTTCAGGCTTATTCAGGCCACTTCAGCAATTTGTTAATTTTTACTGTTGACTGCAGAGGCTGCCAGGCACTCTCAGGTGCTGCATTGCAACATTAAGTATAAGCTTAAGTATTTTAAGTAGGGAGTGTGACAGTGCATGATTGTCTTGGTTAAGGGTAAATTTGGGAGAAAATGTTTGAATGGGATCTCTAGAAATTAGATTCAAGCAGTCCTCTGCCCTGCCTGGTTTGGCAACAAGGCCTTCTCGGAGAGAAGTGGAAAAAATCTATTTATTTAACAGGCAAAGAACTTCCCAGCACAAAAATATGAACGATACTAAAGAAAAAAAAACTCTTGTTGCTCTGAAGAGATGGCAAATCAGAAAGTCCCCTTTGTGGGGTGTAGCTCAGCTCACTCAGTCTGTTATCAGTCCCTCTGGGGTTGGAAAACGCCACAGCCCAGGCCAGGCCTCGGTGGGCCACAGGTGTGAGCTCCTGGTGCTCTTCTGGGATTTCAGTCCAGAGCAGGTTCAAACAGTTCCAGGAAAAAGGAAAAAAAAACACAGTCCAGAGAGCTTCTCTGCCTCAATTAGCCAAAAACTAACAGAGAGCAAAGGAGCGCTTTCGACCATCATCCACCCTGCAGACAACACAGGCTGTGTGTGAGGGAAAGCTGAACACCCTTATCGTTATGTTTTGAAAACAAGCCTCAGACATTCCACCGCTTCTCCTTCTCCCCACTTCACTCTCAGATCCAGTTTGAAATGTGCAAGACTTATTTCTGGGTGAAACAGATGAATGGGGAGATACAATTCATCATCAAGCCAGGACATGGAGACAGGCCTGGATCACACACTATGGAATTCCCTACCTTTCAGTATAATGAACACTAACTCACTCAGTCTGCAGGGATTTCCTTTCTGCAAATACTGATTTTAAATGCTTTTCATTAGGGCTAACTCCATAAAGAAGAGAATATAACTAGTAACTGGTAAACCCCAGCTGTGCATGATTTAATTTGTTGCTAATTAGAGACAGCTTAATCTGAAGTTAAATTTGTCTGTTAGAAATGTTCATTTTGATAAATTTACACATTTTTTAATGCTTGCATCTTGACATAAAGTATCTACATGGTTAATAATACCAAGCATCTCCCTGAAATTAAATAGTTAATCACAGAGTAGCTTTGTAGTGAAATAATTTCTAATATTTCCACATTCAATAGGTGTATGGTTGGATTTATAATATAAAAGTGAAAAATTGGAGATCAAAATCAAGAAATAAAGAACCTTATCTGTAAGCAAAACCAGATTTTACATACGCAGCAACAGGCATTGTGATGCTTGTTTACTATTCCGCAATTTCCTTAATGACTTGCATTCATAAAATTTAATCTTGTTAAAAGGGCTATGTAAGACTTTGTCTCTCCATGAAGAAATGTGGCACATTTCACTTCATAAAAGATTGGCTTTTTTCCATAAAGATTTCATACTTTTTGTTTCTACAATCTGATGAAAGTAATCTATCTTGTTTAAAAAGCAAAAAAATTTCCTAAAAGATGGCCTGTGAATACACACTTACACATCAAACTAAATGTATTATATTTACCTTGCTTTTATTTTTTTCTGCAGTTAATATTCATTAATCTTAAGCAGCATTTATTTTCCAAATAATAAATTTCAACTCAAATATATCACTAAACAAAGTGAATTAAAAAAAAAAAAAAAAAGGAGAGACATTTGTAATGCACTAGGAAATATACATCTAGCTATTTTAGGTAGTTTCTGCTGAAACACATCCAAATGACATTACAACTGATACTTTGCTTTTTGATATTCAAAGAAGCAATAAGCATTGTAATCCTGTACCTTCATGCGTGTTTAAGATTGCAGCTAAAATGTATATAAACATGCCACCACAAAGCAGTCTCTTTTTTCTTTGAAAATGGTTATAGCTGAACAAAATGCTTCTTAGCTCTTCATGTTTGATGCTTTGATTTAGATAGGTTCAAATTCAAAATACACATTGAAATTATTGTGAGAATCTTAATTTCTTTGACAGAGCAGTTCTAAAGTTTGTACTTTCATTCTGATGGGGGAAAACACAGCATATGTGTTACCAAAATCAGACTGCAACAAAACATTTAATGAGTCTGTTCCAGATAAAGATGAGTAGAGAACTTTAATCAGTTTAAATGACAACCGTAAGCTTCAAGTTCTCTGCAATTCTGTATTTATTCAGGTATTCTGAAATCAGAAAGCTGCTCTATTCTGCTCCTTTGTGTGTTCAAAGCAATAATTATCTTTAAAAACCCATTAAAAAAAATTTAAAAAAAAAAAAAAAAAAAAAAAAAAAAGGGAGAGAANAAAAAAAAAAAAAGAAAAGGCAGTGAACTAGTTACATTGTGTGGCCAGCCATTAGGCTTCACAAATCTTAAGTCTGGTAAGTGGGAGTGTTACTTAATGTTTCTGCCTGGCATTATTGACTTCAGGTGAGTTGTTCATGCTTTTTGAAAGTATATTTGTAACATGCCCAGCACTTTTGGCTATAATGCCTCTCATTTCTCAAAAATTCAGTTATTCTTACCTGTATGAAGAGGGCCTATAGGGATTATGATGACAAGGCCTTACCTTCTTTCTTACTGATAGTGTCAAAAGGAGAGACACAAGGTTGGTGAGGATTTGAGGCGCAGAGATAAATCTCTTAACTCGTGTTATGGCTTAATAAGAAAGATCAGTTATTCATCACCAGTTTTGTCTGAGTTACAAATGGTGCATTACCCTCCTCTTCAGTTCTCCACAGCTTTTTGCTCATGACAGCATAAGTATTGCTTAATACAAATAATATAGATTTAGTTAGTGATAATTCTTATCATAAATAGAAAACTTTTCTTTGACAATGACATGTTTGTACCTTCAATTCTTAAGCAAGACAGTGTAGAACTAATTATCCTGTTTTAAGAAGCTATCTTTAGCTATGTATGCCTTGACTCACATTCTCTTGCCATATTTTCAGTGTATCTTAATGCAATTCAATGAATTAGGCATTCATAGATCACTATAGAAGGGTTGAGTGGAGGATATAGTTGTTTCAGCAGTTGTTGCTGAATTGTAAGAGAGATTAAGTGTCTGCCTATGTCTTTTTTCTTACTGGGATTCTTCTGAGAATGTCACCAGAAGGGACCAAGAGCAGGCTGTTTGAATATCACTATGAGAAGCTGGCACATAAATTTTGCCAAAGTCATAATTAGAGAAATGTGACAGTAGCTCCAAGGTTCAAAGGCTCAAGGTTGCAAAGGATTAGAAGACATGAGCCCTAAAGAGTCTAAAACTAAATTTACTTATTTTTTTTTTAATTGATACTTATATGAGTAAAGCTGATATAGAGCAGAATGTCTCTTGGTCCTGAGTATTAGCAAATATGCCAGCCACAACCTCAGGGTTTGCACTAGTTGGCAATAGATGGTCTTTATTTTCCAGTATACCCAAGATTTCCTGTACTACTATATAAATTGTTCCTTTTCTTGGTGTTCAAATTGAAGAGTCAATTTTTCATTAACCATATTGCTTAACCTATTTTTCTCTTAGTTTTCCCGTGTAGAGGGGAGGTAACAGTTCATTTTAGACCATCATATACCATTTTAATATGCAAAAGAAAAATAATTATTGCTGCCTGGTAGGAGAAATATATGTTACTGGTAATTTTATTCCCTCTGTCTGTAATAGGTGAGAAAAAATCCTGAACAGCAGATCATTGTAGTATTGCAATTATCTGTACAGCACTGCATTGATAGAGCTTTATTCACGTGTCAAGTGGCTTCCTAATTTTCATTCATAGGATCAGACTTATGTAAGACAATAAATGGAAGACAGTATCTGAAGAAGGTTAAACATAATAATTAATTCTTATGCTGTAGTGCAATACCAAGCTAGCTCCAGAAGAGTCCCTCTGCCACTGGGAGTAATAGCCTTCCTTGGGGAAGGGGAGACATCATATGAAGACTGCCTACTATGTCTCTCTTCAAGCACTTTTTCAGCAAGTTTTTATGGTATTTTATTGGTGAGGTGTTAGGATAATTGAACCCTCAGCATTTGTTTGGTTTTACCTTCTTTTCTTAATGTCTTTAGGGGAACTTACCCCTCTCAAAATATGGTGGTATGGATATGTTATGTTCCTTTATTCTTCTGTTTGTTCTAGTTTAACAATTCTAAAAAGCACAACATATGCACACATAAGTTGTGTATGCATAAGAAAAAATTTTAAACATTGGTTGTTGTCATTAATATGTGTATATGTCTATTTTTTCAAACTTTGTATCTCCTAGCCACTTCACATAAGATTATTGCTTCTATATGTATGTAAACTGTTCTAATTTCTCTTTATTTTCACAATCTATTCATATGTGCGAAATACAGTTACCTGGTAGGTAGATAAATAGCATAGCAATAGTTTTAAGATGTGATATCAAAGCAACAATGTAGACAGGTTTTGAAATTTTAAGTTTTACCCAGAGATCATTTCATATTTTGCCAGGCTTACAACAGTGTTAATTTGCTCATCAGGAGGTAATACTGAATGATTTTTATATAGGGTTATACTCCATTTCTACTGATGTTAATGTTTTCTTACACAGAAACCTCATCCAAGACTCCTTTTCAGTCTGCTCAAAATCACTCCGCCTACAAGTGGTCTTGTACTTAAAGAGAAGGAAATGCTTGAGAGTGGTCGGAGAGTCATGTTTTGCTTGAGACTAAAAGACCTCTGAGTCTGTACTTTTTTAGGGTACTCTTTTAAAGTTAGTGTTAATATGTTCCATGCAATCAAATTACATGTATTATACAGCAGAATTCTTCCAACTTCTTCCAGTCCTCATCAGAGAAATATTGCATCATTGCACTTGGTGACTATTTTGGCTTTTTCTAAATTAATACCCTAGAATCACCTATTATCCCTAGAAAAATTTTTCCCATTTCTCAGAGATAAAGGTATATGACTTCTGAGGTATAGATCAGCACTGCCATTTTCTTTGCTGAATTATTTCATCTCCATTTAAGGGAGAAATAGGCCAAAACTTACTATCTAATGACTCTTCATAAGAAGGGTTTTACTCTTTTACCACCAGCATATTCTTTCCGTGAAGATTATAATTGAATTTTCATGTCTTGCATATTTTGTTTTAGTTGTTGCATAAGCTTTAGCAGGATACCTTTTATTGAAAGAAGAAGGCCAACTTCCTTCCTTCCTTCCNTCCCTCCCTCCTTCCCTCCCTCCCTCCTTCCCTTATATTTATTGTATCATTTTAAATAAAATTTCTTGAATGCAGTTGCATCTACATTAAAAGTCAATGAATTAGGGAAGCCAGATTACTTACTTTGAATGAGCAGAGCAAAAGACCACAAGCACATTCCCTAAGGAGTGCTCATCTCTGGAGTGCCAAAGAATAGAAAACCTGAATTCTTTCTCTTTACTGTAATGTAGACTCAAAAAGAAGGTAAAGGTGGCCATAATGAAAATTAAACTGCTTTGTTCATGTGCAGCAAATACCCAGCTGGTACATGAACCTGAGGCAATGCAGTCAGAAACAAGAGAAATCAACTATATTTAGTCTTGAAGATAGGTTACTGGGTTTAGAAACAGGTTATTTATCAGGAGCGAAACCTCAATGAATTCATCTAACAGACAAAAAAGCCCACAAAATACACTCCGAAGCCCTATGATCCAACAGATATAGAAACAATATATTTTCTGTATTCTTCTATGCACAAACTTGTCCTGAAACTGAGATTAGAACATAAGGGTTTTGTAGGACTTGGTACATATGACCAGGATCAATTTTGTAACAATCTATTCTTCCAATGCCATCATGATCATGAACATCAATAATGACTGTGGTAATGATTATAATGATTATGATAAAAAATTCAATTTTGTTGCAACTTCAAAACTCTGCTTAAGTGTTAGCACTAATTATTCCAGTATCTTTGTGTTATTCCCATTCTTGCATGTGTGAAATTGAGGTGTCACAGTCTATGGGGTGGCTGTCACAGCAGAGCGATATATTGTGTTTACACCAGTGAAGTCCCTATGAAGTCAATGTAATTTCAAATGTATGATTAAAAGCAGAATTTATACTTTCCTTTAAAGATTCAGTCTGGGAGCACATATCTTTAAAGTCATGATTCATAAAATATATATGTTGAAGAGAAGCATTCCATTGAAATAAATGATCCTTGGGTGTTTGCTGCCTGTAGTATGCTTGGCAATATATGCATTAGAAAGAGTCCCATTAGCCAGTCTACAAAAGGATCATAAACTTGACTGTTGGACTAACAGAGCTATAGTAAATGAAGCATAAACCAAGCTAAGTAGAACCAAACATAAACAATATCTCTTTCACCTAATGTAGGTATTATCATTTTCAGCTACTAATATGCTTATACAAAAACATTTGGGTTTGGGGGTTTTTTAGATTCTGTATAATGTATGAAAAAACTGTGTACCAAGATTAAGCATAAGAATTGCATCTTCTGTACAAAACAGGTAGTATTTGGCAAGACAAAAGGTGATTTTGTTTTTCTTAGTTTCTTCAATTCGTCTAGTACACCCATACCAAAAAGAGAAAATATCATCTTTTTTATAAGCATACGTAGGGACAGAACAAGGGGGAATGGCTTCAAACTGAAAGAGGGCAGGTGCATATCAGATACAAGGCAAAAATTTTTTACTATGAGAGTGGTGAAGCACTGGAAGAGGATGCCCAGACAATTCATATATGTCCCATCTGTAGAAGTTCTCAAGGCCAGGTTGAATGGGGTTTTGAGCAAACTGGAAGGGCCATGGCCATGAGGTTAGATTTTGATGATCTTTAAGGTCATTTCTAACCCAATTCAATCTACGAATCTATGATTCTATGATTAAAATATATTGTTTGACTTTTTCAAATTGGATGGACCTCCTAAGGATTATTGACTCCAGCTTCATGCTCCTCACAAAACTACTTAAAATTAAGCCACGCACTTAAGAACATCATCCAGATACTCCTTGGACCCTGACACTTTGGTGCCATTACCATTTTCCTGGGGAACGTGTTCCAGTGACTGACTACGCTCTCAGTAAAGTAACTTTTCCTAATGTTCAATCTGAACTTCCCTTGATGAAGCTCAGCTCATTCCTTTTCCTTGCATCCTATTGCTGGTCACCAGAGAGAGATCAGGATCTCCCCCTACACTGCTCTCCTTGAGAATCAGGTCACTCTTCAGCTTTCTTTTCTCCAAAATGAACAAACCAAGTGACCTGAGACACTAATTTTAAGTCTTGCCATCGAGGCCTTTTGCCATCGAGACCTTTCACCATCTTGGTCAGTCTCCTTTGGTCACACTGTAATTGCTTTATATCCTTTTACTGAAATCCCCAAAACGGCACACAGTACTTAAGATGGGTCTGCTCCACTACAGTGTAGAGTGAGACAATCACTTCCTTCAGCTGGCTCACAATATGGGCCTAATGCACCCCAAGTTGTCCCCTTTGGCTCCCAGGGTATACTGGTGGCTTGTATTCAAGTTGCCATGTACTCAAATCCTCAGATTTCTCTTCTACAGAGTGGTTCCCAACCTCTTATCCCTCAGTTTGTATGTATAACCACAACTACCCCTTCCAGGTGAAGACTCTGGCACTTGCTCTTGTTAAATTGTTGGCGATTGCTCAGCTCTCTGGTCTATCCAGATCTCTCTGTAAAACCTCTCTGACACTGAAGGAGTCTACAAAACTCCTAGTTTAGTGTCATCAGCAAATTCACTTTCATGTATATTTAATTTCTGTATCCAGATCTTTTATAAAAACATTGAAGAACACTGGCCCTAAAATTGAGCCCTGAGGAGCCCACTAGCAACTGGCTGCCAGCCTGATGCAACACCATTTAATACCTCTCTGAGCCAACTGCTCAGCCAATGTGCTATGGATTCTCTGTGCTCTGTACATTTTGCCCAGGAGGATACTCTGGGAAATTGTACAGAAAACCTTGCTATAATCCAAATGCACTGCATCTACTCTCTTTTCTTGGTCAATTAAATGACTGACCTGGTGCTAAAAGGAGATTAAAGGTTAAACAAAACTTTCCCCTCATGAACCCATGCTATCTGTGGCTGATGAGAGTGTTGTCTTTCGGTTATTTTACAATAATTCCCAGAATAAGATGCTCCATAATTCTATCAGGCACTGAAGTGAGACAGACAGACCTCTAATTAGCAGGGTCTTCCTTCTTTCCCTTCTTGAAAACTGGAACAGTATTTGCCAGCTTCCAGTCAACTGGGTCTTCTCCAGACTCTCAAGATCATTGACAAATAATGAAGAGAAGTCCTTTGTTAATGCTGGCCACATCTTTCAGTACTCTGGGATGAGTCCCATCAGGGCCTAGATATTTATGTACCTACAGCTGAAGCAGCAATTTCAAACAAGTTCAGGGCCAGCTGAGAGTTTATCATTCCCTAATGCATTCCCAAAGTTTGCACACCTCTTTTTGTGTGTGGTTTGTTTTATTTTTCCTAAAGAAAGGGGAATCAAGGGACTTCTGCAAGACACTTTAGGAGTCACAGTAATTTGGCGTTTTCCATCTTCCTTGTTTTCATCTATTCTTCTCCTTAGTCTCCTTTTCCCTTTTCCTCTCTGTACACTTGTACTATTTGGTCAGTTTACTGCAGCTAGAAAACCTGAGAATTGATGTTGAATTGCTGGAGGTTATGAAATATGTTTCATTGATTTCAAATAAAATGTCAGACATAAAATGCAGCATTCATTTTTATAATTGTCACTTCTGAGGGTTGCAACTGAAGTTGGTAAGAAATACCAAAATGTGACCTTCTGAAATAGAAGATGATAAAGAGGCATGCCAATATTTCCATGGAGGAAGTATGCTGAAGTTAATTTTTGGGAAGTGAAGGTATGGTTTTTAAAGCAATGGAATTTTTAGAAGTATATTTTTAAGCAGAAAGAACACAGTGCAAGAATTTTGGGAAAGTATAAAAAGATTATTAGAACTGCAAGTCACAATACAGATTTTCACGCTTGTGAATTGAATATGCTCAGTCAAAAGTAAAATCATCATTCTTGAAAAATCTCCTGTATTACTTGACAGTTGGTTAGGTGTTCCCTTGACAACTGCTTTGGTTAATCAAGGGTGTAAATGAAGCTGCTACTTCAGTGTTTTGCAGGACACTTTTATTTCATGTCTTTAATATCAATACTTTTTTAGTGAAGGGATTTTTGTGGAGATTTTTTTCCTATATTGAACTGTAAGCTAGGCTAGCATTTTTCAGACTGTAGGGATAAAAAAAGCAAGTAGTGCTAAATGTAGTCCTCCAGTTGTGGCATTATAAAATGGACAGTGGTGTAAATAGTTTCTAATAATTTTTCAGAAGACCAGAAACCATGGTCTGCTAGCAGTGTGAAGTCTTTGGTCAGAAATGGTCTTACCATGATTGTTTAGCTTGGATAAAACAAAGGTTCTCTTTACAATACCTGGGGTTATTTATACCTGCTGATATGACATTTTAATTTAGTTATACTTCTCCTTAATCTGTTGGAAATATGGCTGCACCTTCATTATTATATAGAAAACACAATTGCTATGAACTAAATTTTGTTAAGTGTGTTTACATAACCATTAATGCACCAATTTTACATTATTACATTATGTAGTTATAATGCA
>VWZN01002470.1:0-17631 GCA_013396955.1 Regulus satrapa | reverse complement strand
GTAGAAATAATTTAGCACGTTTCAACCCCATGCATCAGAATACAGTGAAAAGTCAATGAACTAGTATTGACTGATTTAGTTGTGAATCAGGAGTGATATAACCATTGGAAAGGTGGGATTTATTAATATGTGAGCATCAGTTGTTGATGTGCATGTTCTGGCTATAAGACAAGTTATTACACACAATGGTTTTGTGCTGCTCACTCAGAAATCACTGCAGTGCAGTGAATTTATAAATATTCATTAGGGGCCCAATACTATGTCCGTTTATATCTATACAATGTTCCCAGCAACTTCAGAGGTGAAACCTGAGACTCTAAATTTCATAACGAATCTACAGACAGGAGGATGAAATAGTAAGGCTTTAGACATAGGAGCAGAGGCCCAAAGCTCAAGGCATAACCTGGAATAAATCATGCCACGGGTAGCTGTTAATTTTTTAACATAATTTACACAAGAGTTACATAATATATAATTTACATAACATAACATAACAAGTTAATTTTTTAACATAGAAATTAGTCTATCCCAATGCAAAACAATTAATGACGTTCCTGTCATTGTCCGTTACCATTTATTCAGCTAAAAAATATGGAAAATTGGGCAGACCATATAAAGATTTTTTTTTTCTGAATATTTAATAAAGTTTTTGTGCAATATTTGAAAGATATTACATTAAAAAGTAACATTGTTGTTAGAAACCTTACTCTGGAAACCTAATTATGTTGACTTGGCAGAGTAGGGTTTCCTGTGCAGAGTACATGCAATCAGTACACCTTAACATGCCAAACAAAAAGAGGGCCATGGCATTCTCTTTCATAGAACATGAAATTTGAATTGGAAAACATTTCTACAGAAATACAAGAGGTCATTTTTTAAGAATCTGCCAACCACTATTGTCCTATTCTGCATTTGCTGTGATAATGTGTATGTACATTTCCTTTCTAAGTATAGAAGTTTCAGTGTTTTTGAAAATCATCCTTTTTTTTTAACTCAATTTTTGTTGCTGATAATAGTATTTTATCAGATTTCATCACAGAAAGAAGAAGAATTTTCAGTGTATTACTGAACTTTTGCTGGTATTTACTTCACAATTTCCCTTAACCTTACACTCTATCTCTGAGGCTCAATACCAGAGTTTTCACTAACACAATTTCTAAGTAGTGATAACTGGATCACAGTGTAATTTTTCTGCTCAGAGGTATGCAGTCGTTCATTTCTTATTCCATTTCTGTTCCCCCTGTAGGTCAGGAAAAGGAAATTTCAACCCAGGCTGTTCAGCATCATTCAACATTGATGCCTCATGTCCAGGAATCCTCTGTACTAGGGAGACTGTATGTCAACCACATAACAATGCCCACTTAAATATTTAAAGATTTATTTCTTCTTTTCTCTGTATATATGTCAAGCACTAGTCACAAATAGTAAGCAAGCAAGCAGAAGAGGGACATTAGTAGACGAAACTTATATCCTTTGTCTCTTGGGTACTTCAATAGCTATTAAATACAAAGTAGAAGTGTCCAAAGATTTTCATCCTTTATGGAAGTATGGACATCTCTTTCACCTTGCCTATGCCGTGTGAAGTTTGAATACTCCGTGATCAACAGTATAAACAGCAATGGGATCTTCTGTTTTCTTACAGCTACATGCTGCCTGTGGGCAGTCCTGGAGGTTACTGCATGATTGAAGTGGCTGTGGATGGTAACCCTCCTGTACAGCACAGACTTTCTTTCTCACATCGTGCATCTCAGGTGAGCCTGCGAAACATCAAAAAATAGCTACTGGCTTTGAACATTTCATCAGCATATGCACTACAGTTATTTTTGAAGGAGAATAGGCATACTCTAACTTCTTCTAAAGAAGGAAATGTAATTCCTCTTCAGGTATCATTATATGTACTTGGTTTCTTTCTAATAGGTCTTTTCACATCCAGCAGACACAACATATCCATTAATTTCTTAGTTTATTTTACTCTGAAGCTTCTATTCCTGCTCCACAATGTCCATAAAAAGGACACGGATGCTATGAGAGTTTAAAAAATGTGTATTAGCAGTGTCCTTTACCTAAGGCCAAGGGGTTATTTTAAACAATTCAGAAAATATTGAGCAGCAATTCTAGTTACTTTTTAGGTGCAAGACTCACTGTCTAGTAGAGGACAGTTAGGAATCATCGGTAATTTAATCTGGTATCAGTATTTTCTGCTAGGACTTGGCTTCTGAATAGTTTTGTAAAAATATTTCTATCCATTTTGAAACTGGTATCAGAAGACTCATTCTGAATGGACAAGAAGCCAGCTTTCCCAAATCTTGAATCTTTCATTTATTCTTTGTCTTCATTTTATTGCCCGTCTTTGTTATGCATTCTCTCAATGCAAGATTATTTCTGCATGAAACATTTAAAATGTCTTTAGACAAGAATTTGAGCTATGATTGACAGCTTGCTTTATAAGTTTGTTCACTAGAACACAGGTCAGTTATTTGTAGAAATGCTGATCTTGATGTGCATCTCACATTATGCACTGCTGCTTTGTAACAAAATTTCTTCTCTTGCATGGTATGTAGTATGGATGTCAAATCTTCATGACTAATTATTACACTTTACAGACCTGCTCCTAATCTCCCAGAACCTCTATTTACAATGTACACAATCAAAGGAAGAAAAATAAGATATTTCTTATCTCTAAGAGGAGTAATCAATATATTCCCATTATTGTCCAGGATACTCCTCTTTACCACTCAGGCTCAAAGTGAAGAAGGATATTTTCAAATTAGTATTTGAAAAGTTAAACATGAGTATTATGTATAAGTTGTTGATGTAATGCTATATTAAGCCTTTTATGTTATTAACAAGACTTACAGGAATTCTTTCTTTGTGCCTTCTTAAAATATATTCTGGTTAAGTCAGTTAAATTCAGAACAGGACCTTTATAGAAAGAATGTGTATTATGGTGTAGTAACATGATTTTGAACATCAAATACATTATGATAAAATCCAGTGATGCTAGAAACTGAGTAAAGCCTACTGAAGTTGTTCTGTGATACACTGGATCTGCCCCCAAGGTTAGTGCTTTTGTAAAATAAGCCAAATAATAAAGGAGATTTTGTTGCAAGTGGAGTGTTAAAAACACTCTTCTTAATCACAGATTCTTTATGATGCAGTCCAATGCTTTCCCTAATTATTGAAAGAGAGTCACAAGCAGAGAAAATGTCTACAAACACTATTTATAAATCTTGTCTATCACTGCAGTGTTTCATAGCTTTGTTGGAAAGGGGATAAAGTCAAGTGATCTGAAATAAATTCAACAAGTGCAGAGCCAATGCCTTTGAATTCCTTTGATATGAAAAACCTGACTTAATTTTATCCATCCACTAAAAGAAGTAGGTGTTCTTTTTTTCCCCTTTGGAATGAAAGACACTAAGTAGAAGAATGTCTGGCAGTATTCACAGTCATTGTATCACCAAATTTCACTTGAAATTGTCAGCAACATAGATCCACAAATGACAAAAGCACTCCTGGAAATAGCAAAGCAAAAATCATATGGATGTCTGGATTTCAGATAAATCAATGGAATATTTTCCTCCTGTTTCTACTTCTTTACAGGTGTCTGCATATGATAATGAAGGGCCTCTTCTCTATAAATTACCCCTTCACATGTTTTACAAATGCTGTGATGTATTTCTGAACTTGAGAATGATGAAGTCTCATGTCAGAATTCCAGAAAGTCAGGAAGAAACTTCAGGAGTAGAATTGAGTGTTAAATGAGTCACAGTTCCTTTATAAGTGATGATTAGTGGCTTGAATCCTGGGTCAGGCAACCCACAAGAAATACCACTGTGAGCATTAATCTGATTCAGTCAGACCCTGAGTGAAAAATTTGTGTTTTTTCCTTTGCACCTTTATAAGTATATTCTGGGCTTTTGAAAATTTGGAAATTTCTCTTTTTTCCCCTCCCTTGCGCTTCAGTATAGGAGTCTGTTTTCTGTCATTCATTAAAAACTAAAATCTTTTTTCTTTATTCCCCTTATCTTGGGGTCCTGTGGGTCCCAGGTCCTAAAGGAAAAGTCCTCAAGTCTACAGCTTCTCCTGTGTTCCTACACCAACTTCAGCCATGAATGTACAACTCATCATAGAGGATGAGGGCACCTGCATAAAAAACTTACTATGTTCACTGTGGTTCAGGCTGGGAATTCCAATTTGTGTTTCATGGAATGCATGTTGACTTACATATTCCAAAATATGAAAACACATTAAACAACCCTCTTTCTAAAGTTTATTTTAATTAATTAATTAATTTTAAAAATACATAATAACTTTTTTTAAAATAATCAGTTAAGAAAGTACCAGAGTTTTTAGCTATCTTTAAGTAATGATTATTTTCTTTATTATACTTATTATTCTTTCATTGTTTAGAATAACATAAAAATAACTTCTTTTTTTTTTCTGATGAGTCTCTTTTTGTTTCTGCAGATCACCTTTGGATCAATCTTCCTTGGAAATGTTCCTGTTCATGAAGAGGTTCATCGATGCGCTGGGCAGATATATGGCTATAAAGGATGCATTAGGGATTTTCAAGTTAACCACAAAGAGTTGTTCATCACAGATGAGGCTCTTGAAGGAAGGAATGTTGAGAACTGCAATGTTCCAATATGTGATTATCATCCATGTCACAATGGTGGGACCTGCACTAGGTAAGAAGTGTTTCTTTACCCATTTTATCATTCATTCTTGATGAAAAGTTGCTATAATTTTCTCCATAATGAAATAACCACCAATCTTTTGTCTTGAGAATTTCTAATAGAAAATATAACATCTTAATGCCAGCCAGAAAGTTGTTATACTTTATTTACTTGCATGAAAAGTTATATAAAATTTGACATTGTCCACACAGGTTGTTTTTTTTTTTTTCAAGCCAGAATTCCTTTGCAACCAACCAGATCAGTACTGCTACAAGACTAAATCTGAACATTTGTATAGACAGTTTGGACAGAAGACACATAAGATATCATTCTTTTGCCTAATAAGTCCATATCTTACTCAGCCATGTAGTCTCACAAATTTTCACGGTATATTCCTGGGTGCAAACATTCATCATCATGTCATGAAAACACTAAGTGACTTTCTTGACCTTCAGCATACATGAAAATCCACTGTCAAAGAACTTTTGAAAGTTAAGTTGTATCATGCTGAGAGAGGAAATGGAGTGTGTGCGACAGGAGTTAAAAAAGCAGAGGATGATGGTTCAGTTGAATGATGGTTCAGTAGGAGTACAGTAACTTTTTAAGCCAGAGCAACTTGATCATTATCCAAGGAACTCAGCATTTAGAAAGGCATTTCTGTTTAGAAATGATAGAATTTGTGAAATGCTGCCAAATTTATTTTTTTTTAAAAATTTACTTGAAGGCAAATGCTGTACAGTTTTCTTTTGATGTTCTGGGCCATTGTGTGTTTCTTAGATTGAGGGGATCTTGAACAAATTTTTAAGGGACTTCTCTGCCTCTCTTGATTGATATGAACACACAAAGAACACCCAACAGGTCTTTGATCTCTAAGTTTTGTTTGACTAGAGCACAAATGAAAGCAAGGCAGTTTTATGAAAACACACAATTTGCTTACCACTCTGGTGAAACTGAGTGTGTACTTTGGAGTAATGAATCTGTTTTTTCTCTGTTGGTCTTTAATTTATCTCTGCCATTCTACTGCTTGGCCTGTCAGCTGCCATTATGGAATACTGTTTCATTTGAATTTGTGTCCTGAATAATTCATGAGGATTGGATTTTTTTCCTGCCTTTCTGCTTTCCAACTGCTGGCCTGGGCCCTTTTCAGAAATGCTTTTGTTTTGAAATAGGTTGCTTCTCTTCTGTCCAGAGGCATCATGGAAGACTGGGCATGTGCAAACCAGGGATAAGTGGCTGTGCAGTAGCATGGTTTTTATGACTTTCTACAGCAGCAAACAGATTTTCAGGGATGACCTCCTCCAAACCCAAGAATGATTCATTCTAATAAGCAGGAAATCAACTGTCAGCAAGCCCGAATAGATTAATAAGATTCTTCTGACAAAACTCAAACATTCAAAGGAAGTATACAAGAGAGAGAAGCATGGCTGGATGATCTGGACAGAGTACAGAGAAAAAATCTAGCTACAAAGATATGGATCAAGCCAAAGCCAGTCTGGAGATTAATCTGGCAGGGACAGGCAGGGCAAAAACGAAGGCTTATACAAGGATATCAGCAGCAAAAGGAAAACCCAGGAAAATGTAAGATTGCTGCTGAATGGGGAAAAATTCTGGTGACAAAGGGTTCAGGAAAGACTGAAGTGCCTTCTTTGCCTTAGTCTTTATGGATAAGTGGCTCCAGGAATCCTATTCCTCTCCTGCAGAAGATTTACACTTGGCAGACAAGAATCAGATTAGGAAGCTTTTAAATCAATTTGACATATATCCATGGGACCTGATAGGATTCAAACATGAGTGATGAGGGAACTATCTGATGTCATAGCAAGATTTTTGCCAGATGCTTCAATTATACTGCTTAGTGACAAAAAGAAAAAAAAAATTTCATTGCATTTTTTTCTTCAGGTGCTTGGCAACTAAGTAGTGGGTTTGCTTCTGAAAGACCATGAAATATTACATGGTAAACATCTCTGCCATGTTTTTTTAAGGAAGACTGGAGTTTATCAATGCATATTGCTGAGTATGGAAAAGTGCTTTTTTTAAGAATTTCTTTTTTTACCATTTTTCTTAAAAGAAAGTTATTTGCCTTTTCTCATCATCTGAGTACAAAAATACTGCTGTAGTGTCAAGCCTATTAATTAAAATGATTATGCATAAGAAATTTATTTGAAAGGAAAAAAATCTTTGCAGATTTTTAGATTCATACCAAATCTAATGTACTAATCTTTTTAGATTTGTACTAAAATCTTCTTTTAGCACAAGAAGACAGGGATTAGAATGTACCTAGTTTTCAGACACAAAGCTTGAGAATGCAGCTGACCCTGTGTTCTGGTCATTGGTTATACCAGGTGCTTCCCAGGGGCTTGGTAGGGCAGGGCTTGGCACCAGGGGGAGAATCAGAACAGACCCAGCCCTTGGACATTTGGGACATCCCTGGGTAAAGCAACAGGCTGAGGCAGGACTGGGACATCAATCCACTGGTGGGGGATCAGGATCAAGCTCATAAAGAACAAGGGACAGACACAGCCCTAAATTGTCTAGGCAGAGCAATGATGACGGAAGAACAGCTTCAGCATGTGTAACAGTGACTTAGGAAGGCAGACGATGTAACTCCAAATTTGCCCCACTTCCTCTTTCTTACCCCTTGCTTGATTATGCTGAGCATGATTCTGTATGGTCTGGGATATCACTTTGGTCAGCTGGGGCCAGCTATCCTGGCTGTGTTTCCTTCCAACTCCTTGTGCTGCCCCAGCCTCTGCTGGTGTGGTGGGGTGAGGAGCAGAAAGGCCTTGACTGTGTTATCAACCCAGTGTTCAGCACATATGTAAAATACAGTCCCACACCAGTCCAGATTCTGTGTACAATATTAACTCCATCCCAGCCAAAGCCTGCACATTAGAACAGAAGCAATTGCTTTCAATAGTATTTAAATCTATGTTATCATCTGATGAATGCATCTGATGAATGATTCAATAGGAATCTAAATTTTTAATTCTTTATATAGTCATTAGGTATTCAAATGAAAATGCTCTCTTCCTTTAAAAACCACTTTTTCAGGTTCCCTAAATCTTTTATTCAACTTGAAATTCATACTAACAGAGAATTCCAGGCACTGGTTAATTTCAGAAGGTGAGAAATTACACCTATTCAGTAAATTTAAGGGTTTGATACCACATAGTTCTATGGAAATCAAAGCTCCTTGGATTTGGATGTGTTTGAAATGGGCATGGAAAGATTAACCTAGGAAGCTCTTAATATTCTGTGTGGCCCCCTGATCATATGAGCCAGATGTTCCAAACCAAGCTTAGTGTTAATTAAGAAGACACATCTGTGTGTGGGAAATAAACTCACAAAATTACCTCACCAATGATTTGACAATTATGTCAGCCACTCCACTAGTAGCAGCTGATTAATGCATTTGATTTAAATTGTATAAAGACTCAAAAAATGTAAACATACACAAGCTTAGCTTTTATAGGGAAGAGTACAATCTCAAAGTTAATTGCTCCCACAAACAATCATGTTTGCAGTGTCTGAAACTATTCTTGCAGTGATTATTCTTACTGTTGTTATTCCCCATGTATTGATGCAGCAGATGGGTCCATTAATGTTAATCAATTAACCAAGACTGAAAAATCAAACTCAATTAGCAATAAATTTCAATAGCGAGACACTTATCTTCAGATTTTGACTGCCATGTATGCTGTAATCAACAAAAATATATGAGGAATTAAAATTTTCAATTTTCATCTCCTGAAAAATATAAGAGATACCTTCCTAGACAGGTAGGTCACATTTGAATATTATTATTTTGCTATAAATATAAAAATACATCTTTTAAAGCATACTTCATAAATTTTCTGTTTTCTGCATTCTGGCAAATCATGCAATTCCCCTTAAGCTTTTAAGAACAGATCACTAAATGAAAATTTCTATTCAAACTCTTTTCTAAAGTTCATCTGATAACATTTTGAATGTCTTTAAAAAAAAAAAAATAGGGGAAAAAAAAAAAAGAGTTCAAGGTTAGGTTACCTTTTAAGTCCAAGATAATTTTATGGTTGAACTTGGTTAAGTGATAGACTCTCTTATGATGTAGATGTTGAGAATACCAGATGAAGTGAATTAACAAATTTGTGGTGTCCTTTTATTGTATATCCTGAATATTAATCAAACAGTAGAAAGAGTAATTATGAACGTGATTTTTTTTAGAGAAAAAAATAAAGAGCTTAAACTGTAGATCTTGGAAACACTAAAATGCTCTTTTCAATATTTTTTTGCATCTCATTCTTCATTTCAAAGGCTAGTCCTGGTGATCCTTTCCCAGCCATGTGCCAAAAATGCATTTATGCTTGCATGTGCCCATAAGCCAAAACTGCATGTTATGGTGGGTTTCAGCTGAAGGCATTAATCTAAATATAAGCTTGTATGCCTTTATTAATTGCTTTATCACACTTTTAGCACTGAGCTGCAGTCTGCTTCCATCTTGCAAAATCTGGTTTGTGTGTTTCTTGACCTAAAGATGGAATGGTTACCCTAGAATGAGCAAGTGTCCATTTTCAGACTAAGGAACACTGAAGCATTTCTCCAAAACTAGCAAAAGTATTGCTGGACAAATTTTTAGAATTGCTCATGGACTTTCTCTCAGTGCTTTAGATGTAGGCATTTCTGGGTAAGGAAGGTACCAGCTAGTCAGAACTAACAGAATTGATAATATATAAAGAAAATTTTTATAGATGTATTTTGTAGGCTGAGACTCAGGCCAGTGTATTATCTGGAACATCAGTTTGTTGGTTTTTTTACAAATCTAAATCCGAGTTAGCATTGCTAACATACATATTAAGTTTAGAACGAACATTTTAAGTTCCACTGTATTCAGGTTTTGCAGAAAGGTAAACCAATCGCAAAAGGGATTAAATTTCATCTTAGCTGATTTTCAAATAAAGAAAATTCCCAGATGGGAGTTGTTTATTCTCACACCTTTACAGAATGTACATCAAATACTCTTATGCAGTGCTGATTTTTATAAAGAAGATGACCTCCTTTTTTTTAAAGGAGTGCCTATTAGGCAGATCTCTCAACACCAAAGATGCTCAGATTTTACAACTCTAGAAACTGATGTTGTGATAATGATGATGATGATGATGATGATGATGATGATGATGATGATGATGATGATGATTATTCATGGTTATACAAACTATTATTTAGGAAGGGTACTTTGGGGACTTGATTTTTTGGGGTTCTATTCTTTTAATGAGATTAGATATTATAGTAGGAGTTTGATACTTATGAAAGAGACTCACAATTGGGAATCTGTTGTTTTTATGTTACTTCAAATGTGATTTTGGAGAAGAAAGCAATTCATTTAAATTTATTTCCAAGCTTTTTCTTTTTCCGAAAGAGAAATTGTTCATCCTTTTAGATTCTTCATGATCATTGGAGAACTTAGTGCCATTTTTGTTATGAAAAATCATACTTGAGGAGGATGAAAGATGGTTCCATAATGACCAGAAATCCTATTGGATGTGTGTTTGTTGCATTATATTCGCAGAAGAAATTCAAATAAACAAAGAGAAAATTTAATTTCCAATTTTTCTAGCACTAAGTATTAACAGACAGAGAATTCATTTACCTAGAAAGACCTTTCTGGTAGAAGGAATGTGTTTGGCATAAATCAAAAAAAGTCATATAAAAACTCTGTGCAGTATTTTTCTGAATAAAATCTGGTTTTTTCCTCTCTTATTTTTACTTAAAGCAGAACAGAACACTAAAATTTAATGCCTTCTAGCTCTTGAAAATTAGACAGCAAATTGTTCTAATCTACAGTTTTGTTACGATATCTGTTTCAGGACCAGATTAATTTAACAATGTGTGTCTCACTCTTGGCATCAGAAACAGATTTCCATTTCATCATATTTAATTTATTGGGCATTACATTCCTCATATTATAGTAGTATGGAGGAGAGATTTGACAAAGAAATCAAAACACTTCCATTATGCTGATAACATTAAGTGATGATGATTCAGATTTTAAACATAACATCTGTAGAACTCATTAAATTTTATGATGATAATGTACAGGGACATAGAAAAACATACAATCGTAGATTTTACTTGATATATTAGAATTGAACAGTTGTTCTTTTTAAATAAAAATTTTTAAAATATTTGACTTTTGACTCAAATACTTTTGACTAGTGATTAAAATTAGGTACTCTCTTCAGAATTTGTTTCCTTCAGAACATAATTTTATCTTAGAAATATTGTTGTAATAACAAAGTCTGAAAAATAATCAAAACAAAAAAGTTAGAAAAAGTGATATTCAAACCATAAAGCATTCTGCTTCTAGTTGAGGCAGTATTGTGGTGATTCTATGAAAAATGTTTGTGGGAAAATCAATTTTTTATGTTCTCAGATTTAGTATTCAATTCGTGTGAAAAGTGGCACACTGAAAACAGTGCAAGTAAGAAAATCAAGAATCCAGAATAAATAGGGCTTCAAATTCCTGACTCTTTAGATAATGTGCAAGCTGTGCACAAAAAATTTTACACATCATGTTATATATCATCTCTATTGAATCTTATCTAAATCAGAGAAGCTACCATTGCTAAAATTTTAGTGGGGTATTGAAATACCAGTAAATGCCATTATTATACCAGTCATCTTGGAATGCTTTGACTGAATACCTAGAAATTCTATGTAGCATTATTTCTGCGAATTACAGCACAACCAAATCAGCATTTCTTATAGCTTTAATTCCAGAAAGGGCATCGAGTTTGAAGCTTTAAAATGCAGCACAGCAAAAAATTATTTGAATACTTTTTCCAAGGCAAGTGAGATGTTTAAGCATAAATATAAATACTCAAAACAGTATTCATACTCATTTCTCCAAATGGAGAAGAAGTGTGCAGGTTCTTAGCAAAAATTTCATTTGTAGAGCTCAGACTCTTTGCTATAAGGTGCATCATGTAGTATATGTATGAAAAATGACTAGTGTGTCATATTCATTGTAATGGTTGTCCAAAATTCCACACAGATAATCTTTTCAGTATAAGTTTTTCTGAGGACCTAAGCTCAGAGTGGTGGAGGAGTTACACCCAGCTGTGAACCAGTCACGAGTAAGGCTCCCCAAGACTCAGTGTTGGGCCCAGTCCTGTTTAATATCTGTATTGATGATCTGGGTGATGGGATCATGTGCACTCTCAGTAAATTTGCAGACAGCTTCAAGCTAGGTGGGAGTGTGGATCTGCTGAAATCAGGAAGGCTGTGCAGAGGCACCTGGACAGGATGGATCCATAGGCCAAGGCCGATTGTATGAAGTTCAATAATACAAAAGTCAGCTCCAGCACCTGGGTCACAATAACCCCATGCAGAGCTCCAGGCTTGGGCTAGAAAGTTGCCCAATGGGAAATAGCCTGGGGGTGCTGGTCAACAGCAGCTGAACATGATTCAGTGTGTGCCCAGATGGTCAGTAAGGCCAATGACAGCCTGTCCTATATCAGCAACAGTGTGGCCAGCAGAAGGGCAGGGGTTGTCAGCCTGTATGTGGCACTGGTGAGGCCACACCTCAAACCCACTGTTCAGTTTTGAGCCCTCATTATAAGCAAGACTCTGAGATGCTGGAGTGTCCAGATGAGGGCAGGGGAGGTGGAGTTGTCCAGTCTGGAGAAAATTACTCTCAGTGGGGACCTTATTGCTCTCTACAACAACATGAAAGTAGATTGTGGTACGGTGAGTATTTTTCTCTTCTCCCAAGTAATAAATGGGATAACTAGAGAAAATGGCCTCAGATTGCAGCAGGGGAGATTCAGATTGAATATTAAGGGGAAAAAAATTAACCAAAGTGTTTATATACTGAAACACACTGCCCAAGGAAGTGGTCAGACCACCAGAAAATCTGCATTATCTGTAATGCATGTCAGAACATTTCCTTCTTTCCTGCTGACCTAACATACATACCTACTTACTAGTTATATATTTTTACACTTCACGTATTGAAAATTTCATAACGGAGAACCACTAGGGTAGTTGATGGAAGTTGAATGGGTTCAAACTTCATTGTTCTGAAACCTTGTTTGGGAGTTTATCATTGAAAGAAAACAATTAAGCTTATCAGAGGTCAAATAACACAACAGGTTTTGATCACGCTTTAGAGAAACTTTCTTTGCCTTTGGTTTCTTGTTAGCTTTGAGTAACATGCTTTGTATCCAAACAGAATTTGAGAAGTCTGGATATGAAGTATCATCTTGACATAGAAAGTAATAATGACACCATACTTGGTTTTGTACTTTATTTCTTCCTCAGAAAGTAGTTATTTGAGCTTGCCTTTTAGAAATATAAGTGATGATATTATGATTTAATTTAATTTTTTAAACAGGAAACTGTTGTTTTCTGGATTTAATAAAACTAGCCAACTTTTTGATCATCTGAAAAGGTAAATACAAATAATGGTACCATGATAATAATGGGAATTTTATGCTCCCTATGTATGCATATAATGAATTTAGATTAGGTGTCTTTTAAGTAGACAAACCTAGTTACCAGAAAGACAGAAATAGAAGAGATATTCTGCCAAAAGATCCATAAGTGTCCAGCTGACAATTCAAAGGCAAAGGGATCCTCACTAGTACCTCACTTTTTTTTCACTGGTGCTTATACAGTCTTCCTCACAACTGGCTCCAGTAATATCAGATTATATCTTAGTCTTGCATGTTGTGAAGGAGGTATGTTTTTATTTTCTTTTTACTAGGGAAGACTTATTGAAGTTGTGTTACCCAGAAGTGAAGGGGAACATAGAAGATCAATATGTTATTTTATTCTCAAAGCATCCAGAGATTTAAGAATTATCTGGTGTCCTGCTAGAAAATTAGTTTATCCTCTTCAGGAAATACTGTCTTGGATAAAAAATATGTATGAAACAACCACTTTTGAAGACTGGTTTTCTGAAATCTATATCTTTAGAAATATGAAGGTAGAAGGACCCTAGAACCACAAAAATCCTTTTGTCTTCTATCAGGGCCACCCTCAGGTTCACAGTAGAAGAGGTCAGAACAAGGCCTGGGTCATTAGTTTCCTCCATAATTAGTGGAGTCGTCTAGCATTGTTGTAGACTAACTGTGAAACAATCAAATCACTACAACACTGTACCTTGAAAGCTGATGTAATTATCATGATGATAATATGGGATATATATTTCATATATATGATGTCATAGTCATATGAGTTTTTGGACATCTTAGTCATGTATGTACCTAGAACACTTCAGTATATGTTAACACATAGAGTAATGGTTACTTTATCTTTGCTGTGTACATAAAGAACACATATGTGCTAGCAGGTTTTCATACTCATTAATAGGTTAAATAGTTTGTAATAGAAATGTGATCAAGTTCTAAAAAATTCCAGAATTGTGCACCTCAGGAATCACCCAAGGTGAAAATCCCATGGAAAAACAGCTACTCAGAGCCAGAAGTTTTGTTTTAAATAGTTATTGAGCTAGCAAGCTGCCCCAGTCCAATGGCTGGGGTGTGATGGTGAGTCATCATTCTGCAGAGACAAAAAACACCTTCATTGCTGATCTAGTGGTGGGTCTCTGCAACCCACTGGGAGTGAGGAGCTCCAGCTGGGAGCTGAGGAGGAGCTCAGCAGCAAGACTGGCATTGCTGGGAGGAGCATTCAAGAACCTTCATGTCAACTAAGTGTGGATTAGTTACCCCTGTTCTGGTTCAGCACTAGTCATCAATTTAGATCACAATTATCACTGATCACTTACATCACTTTTACTTACATTAGAGTCCTCTTTCTACATTCCCCAGCAAATTTTCTCAGGATTGCAGAAGGATGTGTAAGCCTTCAGTTTCAGAAGCTCTGATCATGACATCACTTTTCTGTTTCCAAACAGCCTTTGAAGCTACTAATAGGGTGTGAAGTTTCATTATTTAATCACCCTATCATGAATTTTGCTGCAATCATGAGGAAACTGTGAAGTGTCAGATAAATATCTGTGTGAAAACACAGATACAAATTCATGTGGATAAATATGCATTCAAACAAATTATATGCTGACTATATCTGTGCTGTATTTATTGTTCCTTTCTCCAAAATCATCCTGTCTTCATAATACTTTCAAGTTCTACAGTATATTGTTGGTGAGGGTGCTAAGGGCAATTTTTAAAATTTTGTATCTCACCCCAATTGCAAAGACAAGGACACAAATAAAATAAAATAAAAATAAAATCCCAAAAAAGACACATGAACCAAAGTACATTGGGAGTGAATTCTGTTAATAAGATATAAATTAATAGCATTTGTTCAAGATGCATGAGTGTAGTCCCGTAAATAAAATAGCTTTCTTCTGTATTTCTCTGGGACAATCTTAGCAATTAGAATCATAAGGTTGGAAAATACCTCTGAGATCATCTAGTCCAACCTTTGACCAATCTCTACCTTGTCAACTAGATCATAGAACTAAATTCCATCTCCAGTTATTTCTTGAACACTGCCAGGGGTGGTGACTCTACCACTTCCCTGGTCTGTGTATTCAGGTGCTTAACCATCCCTTCAGTGAAGAAATTCTTCCTGATGTCCAGCTTGAACCTGTCCTGACATAGCTAAAGGCCACCTCCTCTTGTCATGTCATTGCTACCTGTTAGATGAGGCCATCCACCCACCTGACTACAGCTTCCTTTCAGTGAGTTGTAGGGAGCAATAAGGTCTCCCTGAGACTCCATTTCTCCAGGATAAACAACCCCAGCTACCACAGCTGCTCTTCCTATGATTTTCTTTCCAGACCAACTCTTTGACACCTCAATTGTCCTTCTCTGGACACACTCCAGCACCTCAATGTCCTTGCTATATTGAGGGAGGAGCCCAGAACTGAACACAGCACTCAAAGTGCAGCCTCACTAGTGCCAAGTATGGGAGACAATCCCTGCTCTGATCCTGCTGGCCACACTGTTGCTGATCCAGACCAGGATGCCATTGGCCTTTTTGGCCACCTGGGCACACTGCTGACTCCTATTCACAGCTTTAAATTAATTTTTTCTTCTGTATTGCTTATATCATGGGGTCTGGAAAAGACAAAGGAAAATATACAGAAATATGCTAGAGAATAGCATGTCATCAGTAACAGAGATGTTCAATCTAAACAAATTCTTCATGGAGGGTTTGAATTAAAAATGGTTAGCATTTTGAACACATGTCTTAAAACATGAAAAGTACTATCTGTAGCCTGGATAATATCTAATAATTATTCTTTTTCACAGTAGAACATAATACGTTAGTATAGCACAATTGTATTTCAGTTGTCAGATTTGCCCAATAATTCATCCATTTTTCCATTCTGTAAACCATTTCCAGAAATAGTGCATTATATTTCTAGGCCGAAACTAAGCATAATAGTTAATTAACCCATATTTAAGCACTTTCCTGGATACCTTCAGGGATTAATTATGGACATCATACCATACCAAAATATTCAGAGATTGATTTAAATCCCAAAATTCACAGTAAGCTCATTTTTATCATGCTATCATTTTATGCAAGCCAGATTTTTTTTTATTTGCATTCATTAGTATTCAGAATAGTGTTACATGGATCAGAATCACTACCTGGAAAAAAAAATACTAATGTAGTGGAGAGAACAAACTGTTTAGAAAAATCTAGAGTAAATTGAACTGAAAATCATTTGCAGTTAAGAACCATTAACAAATAAATTGTGTATTGTAAAGATGATTTTCTTTTTTAAACTTTTTTTTTTTAGCTTTTTCTCAAGCAGATTTCATGGAGAAATTAAGACTAAAATTTGTTAAATGGTTGGAATCTCCTGTTCTGCTCCTTCAGGCACACAGTCCATAAGGTGGTTTTACTCCAAATTTTGTGATACATTTAGAGCTGATAGTTTCATTAATTCCTTATTCCCCTCAGGTCATGCCTGATACAACCCTATTCTCTTATTATCCAAAAATGGTATCTAAAAAAAAAAACAAAACAAAACAACAGAAAATAAACTGAGCTGATGATTAATACCAAAGTTATAAATTAGGCAGAAGGTTTAAATGCCACCACTCCTCAGCTTGGAGAATACACAGAAAAAGGGTTGCAAACCATTTCCTTTTAGTGATGCTTTCTCTGGGTGTCTGATTCAGTCAGTACAATTCTTATACTCTCCTCTTCCCCAGGGTGAAATTTGCCTACTTAAGATTCACTTAAACCATGGAAGCGCAGCTGAAGTGGGGCACAGGACACAGTAAACAGCTCATTGCTTTGTCACTGTTTCAGGGGTGATAGAGCAAGAATGCAATATATAAACATGCATTTGGTTTCACAGTAAGTTAAAAAGTAGGCACTCATATTTAAAATACTGCCGCAGTCTTTGAGTATCCTTATTATTTCCCTGCTTTAAAGAACAATGAGGTAGACAAACTGTTTCACCTATTTCTTAGGCATTAATATTCTTTGAGTGGACAAACATGTTTAACATTGAAATGTAACTTTAGTATTTATGTTTAAACTGCAATGAAAGAGACAAAGTAATCAGGAGTTTATTTTATTAGCTTTACAAGTGTTGAGACTCAGCATCCAGATTTATAAGGTGGTAGCTCTGCCAGCTCAGAATTCAAGGCTGAATTCTAACATTGGTTTTCAGCTTCAGCAAATGCTCTCTGGTCCTGCTGTGTTTCACTTAATAGCAAGGACAAGTGAATTCCATCTGTAGGAGAGCATGTTTTATATAGAAGCTACTGCAAGGCAAGAGTCAATACTGAGATGGAGCAGGATTCAATATCTGGACACTTTTTTTATTTATAGACCTGTTTGTGTTCAGTCCAGTTTTTAAAGCTAGGGTGATTATTTAAGAGCAGATGTGGAGTTATAATGGTTTTAAAATGAGAGGATGTTTGTTCTGTACTTTGATGTTAAAATGCTGTGATTCAATATGGTCAAGATGGCATTTGTGGTTATG
>VWZN01002460.1:183475-197502 GCA_013396955.1 Regulus satrapa | reverse complement strand
AGTTAAATATACCCGCTCCTTCCCGGGGGCTTTATTTTAGTCCATCCCGCCTCCTCCACCCCTCTGGCTTTTGACACCTTTTTTTATACGGGCTTTATCATGAGGATGGCATCTCTCTCTCGCCTTCCTGATGGCCAGAGAAGCTGGGAATAAAGCTCCCCACTCCTCTGCAGAGACAGGCGGGCACCTGTGGGTATCGGCGGGGGGTTTTGTTTCCCTCGGGTGCAACGGAGAGGTCCGGAGGGGGATCCAGCACCTCTCCGTGATGGCACAGCACAATAAAACAAAAATCCCTCTTCCCAACCAGGTGGCATCTGCAGGTCCCTGGAGCCGAGAGCTTCTGGAGACGGCGCTGGCTGGTTCTGGGCGAGGGGAGGAAGCTCCGGGTGACTCTGACTCACCGCTCCGCAAGATTAATTGCCGGGCGTTGCAGGAGGTTTATCACTGCCACCCGCGCTCGCCGCGTCGCGCCGCGGCTGCGGCTCCTTCTGCCCGGGGAGCCGGGGCGAGGAGGGGCCCGCTGGCACCCGGGCTCTGTCCCTGCCAGGGGAGGCCACGCTGGGCACCCCCCCTCCGCACGCCCCGGGAGCAGCCCCGAGCTCAGCTCAGGCGCCCCAGGGTGCGGAGGGTCCCTGTGCCTGTCTGCTGAACGGGTCCCGCTGCCCTCCGCCTCAGCTCCCCGCCCCTCCGGGCGGCTGTGCTCCAGCTGGGCTCTCGCTGCCGCCTTGGCTCCTGGCTTGGAGCTGCTCTACCTTGCGGAGAGGCTCCACCACTGGTGGCAAATGCCCTCGCTCTCCAGGGCCCATCCAGACTTCCCCTCCATCCTGATGCCCTCAGCCGTCCTGTCCCGCAGCACTGACAAGCTCAGCAACTGTGATGAACAAAATCTTTTGCATAATCAATAATTAATGTCTGGGCTTTCCAAGCAGCTAATTAATCTCCTGGCGAATCGTGAAAAAAAGGATAAATGTAGGTGTTTTCCAGCCAGGTGAGCAGAGGTTGATGCTCAGCCCGGGCTCTTCTGTTAACCCACATCCATCCCTGGAGAGCTTCTTGCTCCAAGTGATGCCGCTCATTGCCAGAGTGTGGACAATATTGATCGTAAATATTTGCCTAATGAGATCATATCTGCTTCCCAGCATATGCAGTGAGTGACCTCAAAAGGCCTGGTGTCCTTTGGGTGAGCTCCCAACGAGCTTAATTGTCTATCTGAGTCTTGCAGCTCTGGAGGTGACCTGCACCGGGCTGTGTGGAGGGGTCAGGTCAGTCCCAGCAATGCTGGGAGTATGGGAAGCAGGGAACAGACCTTTGCTGGGCACTTGAGTGCCTCCCAGCCCGGTGCTCCCACCCAAGAGATGGGAAATACAGCACATAAACAATTCAGGTTCCAGCCTTAGACAAAGATTTGAGAGGATTGCTCTGGTCACTGGTTGCAGATTCGGGGAATACCACAAGCTTCCTCCATCCCATTCCCCAATAAGTTCCGACTTGGGAACCTCTGCTAGGCTCTCTAGAAGCTTCGGCAGCAGTCGTCCTCAGACATGGCAGCGCCGTGCAAAGGCTTTTGACCCCATTTCAGGCAACCTGCAGGGTTGGAAAGTCCTCAAAGCAGCGATTTCTCTCTGTGACTTTCAGGGAGCCTGTGTGGTTCTCCCCTGCTGTGAGCTGTGAGCTCTGGTAGATCAATCCCAGGGCAGATCTGCAGCCACAGCTCCTCGCTGGTGACCGGGGACAGAGCTTTGCAGTCTCCCATCAGGTCCCTGACAAATGTGCCTGGGCGTTGGTCAGGTCCAGGCTTGCTGCAGTCCATTTCTGTGTGAGCAGGCT
The DNA here is from genome assembly GCA_013396955.1 of Regulus satrapa. Taxonomy (NCBI): domain Eukaryota; kingdom Metazoa; phylum Chordata; class Aves; order Passeriformes; family Regulidae; genus Regulus; species Regulus satrapa. Next base: position 195,675 of record VWZN01002460.1, on the reverse strand, counting down.
ATGAATTCATTCTCCTCAACTCTGGCTCTTCTGCTCGTCCCAGAATAGCCAAGTCAGTGACTCGTGGCTCATTTTGAACGATTGCCAAGCAGCTGCAGTTGTCCTTGACTTTATCTCTGCTCCAGTGTGGCTTTGCCCAGCTCCACAAGTTCACACTAGGAGACTCCACTCCCCCTTCCCAGAATAGAAGACATCCAGGGCCCAGTGTCAGCAAGTTTAGCAGCTGTGGGAAGTGCTATCCTTTGAGCAATCAGTAATTAGCCTGGTTGAAAGGCCAGAGTCCTTGTGGCTAATGAGTAGCTCGAGATGAGACCAACAATCTCCTGACCCTCTTTAAGTCTTGCTGGTGTCTTCCAAAGGCTTCCTGGACTGCCCTCACCTTTATGCCAGCTCCCAGTGGCCTTCTGTCATGGGAGTTGGTCCTCTCCAGCAGTGACCAAAGCTCGTGGTCACTCCTGCCTGGTCACCTCTGGTTATGTCCTGTTCCTCCTCACAACACCAGCCCTCCACACTGCTCTTAACCATTCCCATCACACCTTCTACGTCCCTGCTCACTTCCAGCCTACCTGTCCGCAGCTGCCACGTCTGGAACTGCTGTCTCTGTGACCAGGGCTGGCCTTGGTCAGTGCTGGTTGAGGAGACACTGTTGGAAGCAGAGAGAACATGGTTGATGATGGCGATACCCAGATCTGCCCCTGATGGATGGAGCTAACTCCTGTGCCTCCAGCCCCTCTTAATCTTGTCAGCCTGGAAAAAGATACAGCTTGTCTTTTGGAGAGCTCACCTTGACGATGTGAGCATTGATTTTTGGGTTTGGCTTGTGCTGAGGGATTCCGAAATCAGCAAGGGGCAGAAGATTCAGCCAGGGGAAGAGGCTGATCAGGCAGCAATTGCTTCTCTGTGCTGACACTTTGTGCACTCAGCCACTGGTTCCTCAGGAGCAGCATGGAAAATGAAGGTATGGTGGGATTAATGGATTTACCTGAGACCTCTGGAGCCTCCTCTTCCCTTGTTTTACCTACTAAGTATCTCTGCTTCCCTGTCTTGCAGAAAGAAGCTTCTTTTCCTTCAGAGGTGTTTCAGGCTGGGAATATTCACAGCCCAGTCTTATCTGGTGTCAGCAAAGAGATGGGAACATCTTGGACTGAAGTCAGTTGATTTATTGTTCCTGATTCTTAGAGCAGCCCAGAGTATGACGGGATGGGATCTTCTCATTTGCCGTCACTTTTAGTGGGATTGGAGTGCAGAGGGTCACAAGAGTTTGAGGTAGTTCTCTTTCTTTTATTTTAATATTATATTTTTTTTTTCTTTTGTGTTTTTTTTTTTTCCCCTGTTCTTTCTGGAGGTAGTTCCTCCCCTTTCCAGGATGATGAGAACAGCAGTGGGAGATTTATCTTTGAGAAGGGAGAGATTCAGAGGGATCTAAAGGAGCCATGCAGTACCTGCGAGGAGGTGTTCGAGAGGACAGCCAGACTCTTCAGAGCAGTGTATGGTGAGAGGAAGAGAGACAACAGGCATGAGGTAAATTAGGAGAAGCTCAGACTGGGGATAAAGACACACTTTTTTTCCATGAAGGCAGCCAAGCATCAGCAGCTTGCCCAGGAAAGCTGTACTGTCTCCATCCTCTGAGGTTTTCAGGCCCCACTGGACAATGAGGTCTTGCAGCTGACCTTGCTTTGAGCAGAAAGCTGAACTAGAGACCTCCTGAGGTCCCCTCTGACCTGGGAAATTCTGCTGCCTTATGCTGAGGTCAGCATTCCAGGATTGCTCCACCTCCTCACACGATGAACTCCAAAGCAGTTTGTTGGGTTCCTGAAGGCTGGAAGAAGGTGGCTGAACCATGTCTAAGGCCGTGGATCACCATGCACTGGCCTCATAGAATCACATAATAAAATCCTGGAATGCTCTGGGTTGGAAGGGACCTTAAAGCTCTTCTGGTTCCAAACTCCTGCCATGGGCAGGAACTTTCTCCACAGACCAGGCTGCTCTGAGCTCCCCCTGTCCTGCACTGGGACATGGGATCTGATAGAGCCCATAGCCCACCCACAGCATCTCTGGGCACGGGTCCCATCCCAGGATGGTCCCAGGTACCAGAGTGAAGCAGGAGGAGAATCACAAGGGCTGGCAGCCACCCAGCTGTACCTGAGGCAAAGGGACCCCAGGGGATGCCCAGGGATGCACTTCTGCCATCCCCTGCTGTGCTGCAGGCCACGAGAGCACTTGGGGCCTCAGCAGAACAGAGGGAGGCTTCAGTGGTTGAGTCAGTGCCTCTGAGCTCAGCCTCGTAAAAAACCTGCGGGCCGCGGTGGCTGATGCGCAGCACAGCCGCAGTTCCTCTCTCCGCGCTTGCTGTGACCTCTTTGCGAGGCAGCTTTTGGCGCTGAGGTTCACATCCTCTCCAGATCTGCTGGCTATGGCAAAACGAAATTGGCTCTGCACAAGCTCCCCCAGCTCCACACGCGCTTCTCTGCAGAGGAGATGGGGAGGGCTAAAACTGCGGCGTGCTGCTTGTTCCTGCCAGCAAGGCAAACCTCACCTGGGGGATGCTCGGGGGTTCCTTCAGCTCGTGCAGCTCCCCCCTCCCAGCTCGGCTCCCCCCTCCCAGCTCAGCTCCCCTTCGGGATGCGCTGCTTTGAGTGGGGAGTGCCAGCTCTTTAGCAACTCGACGTCCAGAAAAACCTGCAGTCACAAAACTAAATATAGCCCAAGAGAGGCCATGAATATGGTGACGCAGTCTGGAAGTGGTTCCTGGCTGTTCTCCAGCTGCTGGGAGCAAGGCGTGTGGCTTTGGCTTTTTAGGGGCAGTGGTGTGCAGGGGAGGTGGGGGCCAGGGCTTGGCAGCACGGTGGGCTCAAGGGGGGACTCCATCCTCTGGTGGCCCCGAGCACAGGCCGGGGGGTGAGGCAGCAGAAATGGTGCCACTTGTGGTGTTTGGCGCCGGGAAGGAGCTTCAGGGCTGCAGAGACCCGGTCCAGGATTCCCTCAGATGGGACTCCCTGGAAGGTGGGAGTTGGAGAAGTCCTGTGTGGAGACTTGTGACATTTCCCACTGTGGTTTGGGACCTCCTTTAGCCCTTGAACAACAGAGCTGGCCCTTCTGTGAGGGTCTCACAGGCAAGGCTGTGGTCTCACCCCCTGGTTTCCTCAGCCTCAGGACTGTAGGGGCTCCTGGGCTGCAAGACCTCATCAGAAGGGATGCACAAACCATCACCGCCACTCGTGGCTCCATCAGGGGCAAACCAGGAGGAGCAGAGCACCGCAAGGAGCCAGGTAACCTCAGCTCCCCGCCCTAGAGATTGCAGAGAGGGCAGCAGGCTGGACACAACGCCCAGCCAGGGCCTCCCTCCCGTGCAGGGAGGTAAAGCTGGCTCTGCTGGGAGCGGGAATGGAGTCACTGGGGACTGACACCTCGCTGGGTGCCACACGTGTGCTGCGACACGGTTTAGGCCAGGCTTGGCCACCTCTGCCTCACTGCCAGCTGCTGGGAGCATCCCCAGGCTGGACCACGGCACTGTGTGTCCTTCCTCTTTTCCCTGCAGCAGGAAGAGCTCTCCAAAGAGGAAACACGAGGCAGGAAGCGACATCTCCAATCTGGCCTCAAACTGGCCCTCAGAACCTCCCTGCTGCAGGGACTGGGCCCGTGTTGGATGGGATCTCTGTGCCTGTGGCTCTGGAACGGCTCTTCCTCCTCACTCAGAGCCAGATGCCGCTGTCCCCCGGCCCAGGAAGCTCCCAGGCTGGTCATGCCATGTGGGACAGGGTGTTCTGCTGGCCAGTGGGAACTGCAGGGCTCTAGCCAGGACATGCTGTGGCCCTGCTCATGACCCAGAGCCACACTCAGTGCCTGGCTGATGAGTGAGAGCCTCAGGAACCACTTCCAGGCTGAGCTGTAGGTCAAATTGACAGGATTCTGTCCACCCAGCCTTTCGGGGTGTGCCTGGGGGTGCTCACCTCACTCAGACCCTCAATGTGTGCTCCAAAGAGGGAAATCTGCCCTTGAGCCTTGATGCAACGTGTCCTTGTGCAGGAGATCCTGCAGAGAGCCAGGTCCTGTGCCAAGGGAAAGGCAGGAGACTGGCAGAGACAGTCCTGACATCCAGAGTGTGCTGGGAGCTGCAGTCTTCACCCCATCATGTCTGGCTGTGCGACCTCGTCTGCAGTTGCTTTCCTTGGACAATCTTTGCCACGATAAGAGCTTGATTTTAACTCTGGAACCTACTGATGGGAACCAGATTCAGCTTCTGGTCTGCCCCGCTATTTCTCTGAATGCTTCTCATGCCCAAACATCCTAGGCAATGCTGGGGAGGACAGCAGGAAACACGTGCCACTGTCCTGGGTGGTTCATTGCGAGGACATCCCCGGAAAGCAAGGCACGAGGCTGGGTTTAAGGCACCCCATAGAGCTTGTCACATCCCGTTCCCTGGCTGCAGGAGCAGTCATAGTCCTCCTCACTGATGGATGTTTATGGTCAACATTTTGGGAGAAACCACGGGAGAGTTGGGTGACCTGCACCCAGCTGTGGTGACAGAGCTGCTCACCCTGTCCCAAACTCTGTCCCAGGCGCTCTCCCCACTCTGCTGGATTTGGGTTTACCCCTTCCCTGCCCATGCTAAGATGCAGAGCCAGCCTCCTGTACATCAAAATATTAATCTGTAGGTTTCAGAGAGCTGAAGGAGCAGAGAGAGCCCCAGCGGGAGCGCTCGGAAGCAGACGGTGCTGCTGCACGGAAATCTATGCCCAAATGCTCCATATCATTTCATACAGCATATGTCTAGAGACAGGCCAACAAATTCAGACCTGAAAATGTGTATAATTGCCAGGCAGGACTTTGAGACTGTAAGAGCTTCAAAGAAAGCACAGTCTCTGTGTTGAGAGCAGCGTGGCGGTTCTCTGGAGTTCAGTTTAGTGGGACAGACCCTGCCCTTGCACGTTACTTCAGTCCTGGCAGAGCCTGAAGGTCAAACCTGGCTCACTCACTTGCACCACTTCAGTATTTGCTGGTTTGGCTCAAAACCAGAGCTTGCTGGTCTTAGCACAATACACAATATCGCAGAATCCTGGAATATCCTGAGCTGGGAGGGACCCATGAGGACCCTTGAGTCCATCTCCTGGCCCTGCACACATGAATCACACCATGATTCTCATATATTTCCATCTACTTTTCCATATAGCTCTTGTTGCCTTTTCCTACTCTCTCTGCAGCTTAGTTTTCCCAGTCATTGCCCAGAATCTGCCCTGGAACAGTGGAAAATGCTGCTGCCATCAGATTTTACTGTGGTCAATGGCACGTGGCCTGGAGCTTAATGGGAGTTCCCCCCCACCCTGGTCACAGTGACAGATTCCCTGGAGAGCCAGAGCTCTGCCTTCTCTGGTTGCCAGCACAGGTCCCCAGGCAGCAGTGCCACCACCCTCTGCTGTCACACACTGCTGTCCCCGCGGTGGGCACCACCTTGAGGGCAGCTCAGGGGTGGCATTTGGTGGCCTGAATGGCTCGTATGGGCTTCAGGAGCGACCTGAATTGTGGCAAGAGTGGCCCAGGGGGTGCTGGGCTGGGCGCTGTCCCTCTGGTAACATGGGCACCCTCCCAGGGCTCCTGCCAGCTCCGGGCTGGCACCAGCAGCACGGCGATGCCTGGGCATGCCCCAGGCTGGGAGGCACAGCCCTCCGTGGGAAGGTCAGTCCCAGTGGGAGTGGGAAACCTCATCCCAGTTTCTCTCCCCACCTCCCACCCCCTTTTCTCTGTGGGATCTCCTCTCACATCCCACCCTCAGCCTTCCTGGCGGTACCACCAGCCACATCCCCGCAGCATCACCTCCTCAGTCCCAGCCTGCCATCCCTCACTTCCAGCGCAGCGGGGAGCCTTGGGGACTCTCCCTTGCTCTCCTCTTTCCTTCAGGAGCCAGGTGAAACCCAGGAGTTTTTAGGATCTGTGTTGGCAGAGAAAAGCGAGCAGATGGTGCCCTAAAATCCCCGCGCCCCGAAGAGTGAGCTAGTGATCATTTGTGAAGCTCTCGAGATCTATTTTTTCCCAGACCCTGCTGAGCCTGGCGAGGACTATAATTGCAGCCTGGACCGGCTGGAGAGGGCAATACCCGGATGGGCTCCTCGCCTTTCAGGCTGTAATTGGGCCCTGGCGATACAAAGCACAAAGCTCCTTTCCTTCCTGTTTGCCGGGCTCCCCCCCGTGAAACCTTCCCCTGCCTGTGCTGGAAAATATGTAAATACCAGGGCACGGGAGAATTGCTCCCTCGTGCCTGCGTCACGTCTGAAATACCCATTAAAAATATATGTTCCAAAAAGAGCACCTCTGCACTGAGCACAAACTCTCCTGGCAGTGGGGGGCTGTTTGAAGGGAGCGGATCAAAGGGAGAAGGGACGGCGCGGCTGTCCCAGCTAAATTAGCAGCAGGGATGGGGGTTCTGGAGCCTCCACAGGATCAATAGGACTATCTGGAAATGCCTGGCAGTCACGCAGGAGGTTGGGATTCAGCAGCGGGGTCTGCAGTGCTGCGCTGCGGCTCGGCTGGCTCTGCCAAGCCCGGGGAGGGATGCAGGGAGCCAAGGAAGGGGGATAAGAGGAGGGGGGAGAGGGGCTGCCAGGCCACGGGCTCACGCAGCAGTAAGCAGGTTTAATGAAGAGCCTTGAGGGCGTCCATCTCCCCCAGCACCAGCAGGACGGGGCTCTGCTGGCATCACCTCCGTGCCCCCTCGGTGAGGTCCTGTCCCAGTTCGGGGTGCGGTGTGACCGCTGGGGAGGGCAGGGAGTCCACACACATCCTCCTGGCTCCTCCTCAGTCTCATGGCCTTGAGGCCTGCGAAGATCATCACACATAAATTTTGTTGCAAAATCTCCCCTTCAGCGAGGCAGGGGACAATAATTTGTCCCAGAGACCCCACATGGTGAAGGAGATCTTCAACCTGACAGGGCTCGGAGGGTCCGGGAGGTGAGGGCTGGCGATGCCTCTAGTCCCGGTCTCCAGGAGCACCCCTGGGGATGTGCCTGGGGCTGGGGGAGCCACAAGGCTGTCAGGCTGGGCACTGGGATCTCTCACAGCTCCAGCCGGTGAGAAAGGGCAACCCACAGAGACATTTTCTTCTTCTTCAAAGGAATTCAGTGTTTGGCTGGAGCGTTCAAAGGAGATTTAAAAAGGGAAGATAAAAAAGAAAGTTAAAAGCTGCCCAGTGAGGGGTGGAAGCGGGAACGTGGGGAGAGATCAGGGGCAGCGCCGGCAGCAAAGCAATGGCAGGACAGCGAGAGAAGATGAGGAGAGCCTTCATCCCACAGCTGCCCAGCCAGGGCACTGATTCCCATCCTCCAGCATCTGCATCTGTTGTGGCCATCTGCAAGCTGGGTCTTGGCATTTGCAGAGCCCTGGAGAGCCCTGACTCTGCGGGAGGAGTGGGGCTGGAGGCAGCGGTGCTGGGTGAGCGGGCTGGGAGCAGGGAGCCGTGCCCGGGGCAGTGGGACCAGCAGCGTGGGAAGGGTGGGATGGAGCAGGGACACAGCGAGACACCGGGAGGGAAAATGTTAATCAACTGCAGTGCCTCCCTGAAAGGAGCCAAATGTAAATGAGATAATTAAGCTATTATTTAAAGCCGGGAGACGGTGGGGACAGGCCCGGGGTGGCCGGACTGCATTTTAATCAGCTGCCTGGCTGGGGCTGGGGAGCCCATGCTGGTGGTGCCCCTGCCTCTGCAGCCCTGCCTCTGATTCCCTGCTTCTGCATCCCTGCCTCGGCTGCCAGGCTCCTGGGTTATGGAACGGGCTCTGTGTGAGCCCCTGTCAACCCCGTCCCCACTGCCCAGCTGCTGCCATCCTGTGTCCCCAGGTGTCCTGCCAGGCCAGGGGACAAGGGGTTCAAGGGTGGGGGTATCTACATCTGTGTCACCATCTTTCTGTGGGGTTTTGTTTAGGCTGCAGGAGCCCCTCCAGTGCCTCAGTTTACCTGCTCTCACTGTTTTGGATATTAAAAGCTTGTAATGAGAATAAGCAGTGCTGGTGAGGATAAATCCACCCAAGGAAAAGCAGAGTTTAAATACCCCAGTGGAGCTGGCCAGACCATCTTTTAGGAGCCTTTTTTACTGTCTTGTGTGGAGTTACCAGGCGACCAGAAGAAGTCCAAGCAATTGCCCTGTGGCTCAGTTTCCCCACCTCTGGAAGCAGCGCTGAGGTTCAGAGACGCTCTCAGCACAGTGGGGAGCTCCAAGGTCACTTGTGAACTGCCGTGAGCCAACAAATGGGGCAGGACAGGATTTTCTGCCTGCATTCTTTGTTTTAGTCAGGGATGGAAAAGAAAACTATGTCCAAAGCCATCCAGGACAAGGGGCGGGGAGTAGTTTTGTTCCATATCATCGGGACCATCCTTGCTGGTGGTGGAATATCTGACTCCTGGAAGCAGAGACTTCTGAGCAGCAGGGAGAAAATGGGTGGTTGTTCACTCCTTTTCTCGTATATCAACCGGGATCTAGGCGAAACAGTTAGCAGGGGCCAGGTTCAAAGGAAACCCGAGGAGATGTCTGTTCCATGGAGCATCCTTAAGGAGAGCTCCACGCTGCAGGGGGAGCGGGTGCTCCCACTTCGCATGGGAGGTGTGAGAGTTCAAAGACACAAGGAAAAAGCCCATGGAATGCTCTTAAGGAGAAAGGCAGCACCTCTCTAGCTCAGAAAACCCTGCTCCATGAATGTCTGGAGATCGGGGGAGCAAGCAAATGTTACACATGCCAAACACATTTGTAATCACTTCCCCGGGCACCTGGCACTGGCCCCGAGAGAAAAGGGGGACCAGGTTAGACAGATGCCACCTGCGTCTCTACAACACAGCCCTGATCTTTCAAGAAGCTTTCTTACTCTATGGTGAAATGGTAAATTAAAAGCCTGATCCAGAGTGGATTTCAAGTGCCTTGCTCTTATTTAGGTACCTCATTCCTGCAATTTCCATTTCTTCGCAGAGCTGGGCCCTTAAATCCTGAAGACACTTCAGAAAACGCTATCCAGCATCCCATCTTAGCAAAAGGTTATTCCAGCCAGTCCACGGACCTCTGAGCATCCTGGCGATCCCCCCTGGCGATGTGTGGGCTGGTCCTGGGCCATGTCCCTCCCGGGGCTGCCAGGGGAGGTGGCAGGACGCTGCGGAAGTTTCCGGGTTTTCCCAAAGCACTCTCCTGGGGAGCACCACGCTGACCCACCCGAGCGTGAACCCAGCCTCCCATTGCTTTATTTGCCTAAACCAGCTGGGTTTTTTTCCCCTTCTCTCCACCCAGGCAGCCAGGCTGCAGCTGCCTCCCCTCTCCTGGGCCTGGGCAGGGACTTCAGGTGTAGTCAGACTATAAATTCTTGGCACCAGCACCGCTGCGGTGGTGCTGCAGTTTTATTTGTACAGTCAGGATGTGCATGGGCAGGTGTGGCCTTTGCCAGCTGGGGAGTGGGTTTGCACCCTTGTCACTCGATTTCCCTCCCCCCAGCTCTCAGGTGAGGTGAGTGCCGTCAGCTCTGCCGGAGGGGAGTGATCACAGAGTGTGTCCAGGCCTCCGATCGATCACCGAGGGTCTCCAGGGCTCAGATCTCAGTGGCCCTGGGCAAGATCACACAGGTTGAGCTTGACAGCTGTGCTGGAAGTGCTTTATAGCTCCAAAATAATTTGAGGAATGAAGAAAGCAAATTCCCTGTGATTTATCCAACCAATCCCAGAGCGATGAGGAGGAGTTTGGGGTCACACATGGCACAGGGGTTGCAATGCCTCGGTCTGAACTGGCCATTGGATGACGTGAAAAGAGAACACAGGAGGTAAAATCTGTGGCTCTTGGGGGTTTATTTGCCGCAGGAAACAATTCTCATTTCTGTTTCCTTCTGCCTGGTATTCACAGGCAAGACGAAATTAGCCAAACAACCTTTCTCTGAGCTCTGAGATTTACTGCCCTGTGACTCAACTTCCCCAACAGTGATCTAGGGAGAACAATCCTTTCTTCCCAGTCAGCAGTGTGGGAAGCTTTGTGCACCTCCTCCTTCAGGCTCTTCCAGAGCATGCAGATGGGAAGAAACTCTGCACCTGCGTGTCATTTATCCCAGTTCCAGGACTGAGGGTTTTGCACACTGCTGGTGAGTATGTCACAGGGCCATGCAGCTGCACGTGCTGGGGACAGGAGGAGATGCTGATGGCACATCTCTGGCACAGCCCCTCGGGAGAGCACGAGCACAGCCTGGTGCCTTCACATTCCTTGGGGCCAGCAAGGGCCCAAGCAGTGAACTCAAGGATTCATTCAGGTTGGAAAAGCCCTCAAGGATCATCAAGTCCAACCATTCACTCAGCACTCTCAAGACCACCGCCAAACTGTGTCCCCAGGTGCTGCATCTGCATTTTTGGAATGTTTTCAGGGATGGTGACTCCACCATTTCCCAGGTCAGCCTGCTCCAGTGCCTGGAAACCATTTAAGGGGATCCCAGGGATGGATGGGATGCTGAAGGACACACTGACTGAAGATCTCAGGAGAAGCTTGGCAGTGCCAAGTGTCTCTGGCTGTCCAGGAGCAACCCAGAGTGGGCAACCTTCATTTCTAGAGGTGCAGTATCTTGGGGAAGCAGAGGTGACTCCTCACCTTCTGGTGCCTGTATCTATATAGCAGAGGAGTGAGGTGACCTCTCCTGAAGCTCAACACCATCCTGGAGAGCTTTTTCACATCATCCCCTCTAGGGTGGAAGTGTGGCTGTGAGATGGCCTGGGCTTGAGTGGGACTTGGTGGCATTGCCAGGCTGGATCCATGCCTGGAGGGGCAGTGCTGGCCAGCCAGCCTGCAGTGCTGGCACAGCTTAACAGGCTCCCAGCAAAGCTACTGCCATGAATGGCCTGGTCTGGGCAGTGCTCTGGGGGGCTGGGGGGGCTCTCACAGCCTGCACAGTGATTCCAGGCAAATCCCTCTCAGGACAGAGACAAAATTAAATAAAAAACGACTCAGTGCCCCAAGCACGTGTGAAGTTGTTTTCTCAAGGGTTTGTCCGAACGCCGAAGTTCCCATTCTCCCAGCAGGAAGAGGAGAGAAAAAAACCCAGGCACAAAAGCCTTAGGAGCAGTCACTGGCTGGCGTGGGTGGGAAGGGGGCCAGGCTGGGCACCGTGCAGTGGCAGTAATTTTCCACACACAGTGGATTAGGTGAGACTCTCGGTCAGGAGTGAATTTTGTTTTTTTCCCCCTTCTTCCCCACCTCCAGAGACCGGTGTTGGATGGGAGCCCGGGAGAGGCGAGATAAAGGTCTTCTCTATCAGCCAGCTGTTGAAAGATCTCAAATGAAGAGGCAGGCATCGCTCAGGAGCCATTCAAAGCAGCAAATGTGAAGGGTAAACTGCATAACAGGTACTGTTTGTTGCCTTGAGAGGCCCTTGAAGATACATCCTCTCCTGGCTGGGCAGCTCCCCTGACCCCCATCTGCCTGGGGCTCTCCAGGGCTCGGTGAGCTGCTGCCCTGGTGGGCTGGCTCAGCAGCTGCTTTGCCAGCTAGAGCTGGAAGAACATCGTTTCGCATCCATCAGGAGTTAGGAAAGGGGTAATCATCCACTGGGGTAAGGAAACCTCCAATTCTCCCTTCACCCCTCCTGCAGTCCCCAGCTAGGGATAGGGTAACCATCTTCCAGGGTGAGGGAACCTCAGACCCTCCCTCCATCCCTCCCGCAGTCCCCAGGGCTGGCAGCTGCCCCGGGGGATGTGCAGCAGAACCCACACATTGCCCAAGCTCACTGGCAGCCCGCCCTGCCCCTGTCCCGTGGCTCAGGCTGGACACATCCCGGAGCACGCCCCCTCCCCAGGCTGCTCCTGCCCCTCCTGCTGCGCCTGGGTCGGACACGGGTCGGGCGTGGGGCACGCACCGTGGTCCTGGCCATGGTGTTGTTGCCACGCTGCGGTGTGTCACGAATCTAATCAGATCTCACGCTCCAGGGAGCAATTCGCTTCACCACGGGAAAGCGGGAGACGCCTGCGCCGGGCCTCGCACGTGGCTCCCGCCCGCGGCGCCGTGCCCAGCGGGGCACCCAGGGCATGGCTGGGGATGCTGGGCAAGCACGTGCTGGGCCGGGCTCTGCCCCAAGCCAGGAGGCACCGCTGGGGCATCCCACAGTGGCCACAGGGAGATGGCTCCCAGGAGGATTTCTTGTCTCCTTCGTCTCGTCCATCCCATCCCATCCCATCCCATCCCATCCCATCCCATCCCATCCCAT
>VWZN01002460.1:146085-179863 GCA_013396955.1 Regulus satrapa | reverse complement strand
CAGGGCTCGCCCCGCCGATAATCACCCCGCGGCTCCGGGCCCCCCTCGCCTCCGCCGTCACGGCCGCGCTGACCCCGTGCACGCAGGGTCAGGGACCCGGGGCTGATTCGGGGCTGAGCGCGGCTGTCACGTTCCCTCGGCAGACACGGTGCAGCTGCCGCTCGCCGGGAGCCGCGGGGGCCGCTCCGGGGTGGCCGCGTTCCCTGGGGGTGAAGCTGCTCCGCAGACACCCCAGCGCCGGTGGGCTCCTGGGGGGATGGCAGCCAGGCACGGCACGGGGGCTCGTCCCGGGGGGAAAGGGGGCCAAGGGCTGTGCCTGCTCCAGGGTCTCCTCTCCGTGTCCCGTGCAAGGGCTGGGAGCATCTGTCGGGATGCAGCGCGCACCCGGCAGGATGGAGAGGCACCGCCGCGCTCGGATGAGCCCCGTGCTCGCTGGGAGGGGCGAGGTGGGCGCGCACCCGGCGCTGGCTCCACGGCGGATCCGTGGGATGCCCAGGCTGGATGCGCGGATGGGGCCCCGTGCCCTTTGGAGAAGATGCCTGTGGGGGAGTTTGCCTCGGGGTGAGCTGTTCAAGCAGAGCTTTTCCTCCTCGAAACCCCTACGCTCTGTGCTCCCGACACGGCCGGCGGCCTCTCGGTGCCGGCAGAGCTGGCGCAAGGGCGGTGGCGGCGGGGGCATTGTCCCCAGGTGGGCACAGAGCTGCGTGTCCCTGGGCTTTGCGTGCGAGGCTGTGCTGGGCGCTGGAGCTCGCAGTCACACACGCACACGGTGCTGCAGTGAACTCCACCAGCACGCCTGCAAGCTGGGCTTGATTTTCATAAACCTTCCCGGACTCAGACTGGATCTGGAGTCGTCCTGCATGGATGGACATGGGAAAGCCAGCTCGTGTGGACGGGCACGCTCTGTGAGGTTATGTATCCCCGTCCTTACTTCCAGGTGGGGGCAGGATCACAGGAGACAGAAAGGAAGGAGAAGGCTTGGAAGCATTCTTTTTCCTGGTGGGACCTCAAGAAAGGCCCCTAAAGCATCCACAGTCCCCGAGGATACAGGTGGGGGGACGCACATCCCCTTCCTCCAACACACCGGGGTTGCAGCACCTTCTCCAGGGTGTAAAATGGAGCAGGATGCGGAGGGAAGAAGGGCTTTGAACAGTCAATTTCCATCGCTGAAAGCTGACAAGTTTAAAACAGCTAATGTGCCCCGCAAGATGAGGCCTTGGGAGATTTACAGCTCTCCTCGGCTGACTGCTCCCATACGGTGTGTATGTCAGCCAGGGAGCCTCTTAAAGAACCAAGATAAAGCTGCAGCGGGGCCGCATTGCCCACCAAATGGATGGCAGAGAGAGAGGAAAGGAAGGAGAGAGGTTGCTGTGCGCGGTTTTTTCCCATCAGGCAGGAGCTCAGCTCATGTCCCCTTCTGCAGCCACCACCATGGAGTTTCTCCACGTCAAGGTCGTAGCAGACCTCTTGGAGCAAAGTTTGCCTGAGCCGGTGCAGGAAGAGCCTTGTAAAATTCAGCAGGACCCCTCAGGAGCCTGCTGGGGTGGGTGCCAGCAGATGTGGAGGTGGCACTGTCTCTCAGGGATCGTTGTATGGTGCCCATGGAGTGAAGAAGCCCTGGGGATGGGCAAGGCCCAGCCTGAGCCCCCTGCTGCAGGCTGGAGGCTGCTGCTGCTGGGTGGGGTGGTGGGTTGAGTGAGAATGCACTCAGGAGCTGCTGCTGAGTCCCTGAGTGCTGCTGCCTGTCAGCTTTCTGTGCCACATCAAAGCCAGGCCGGGATGCTGGGTGCTCACCAGGACAGTTGGATCTTCGCTCTGACCTCTCTGTCCCTCTGAGTCCTCTGCTGCAGCCACCAGCACTGTGTGCATGAGCAGAGCCATGACCAGCACCGGGTTGGGTGGGGTGTCAGCTGGCCAGGGGAGCTCGGGCCCAGGGAGTGCCATGGCACCTGCTGCCCATCCCTGGCACACTGGGGTCGGCAGTGTGGAGCCGTGTCCACTGCCACCCTCTGCCTGCTCTGCCTGGCAAAGACACCAGCTCAGGGTGTCAGGAGGCAGCTCACCTTCCTCAAGGTCACCAGGAGCACCGGGCTGGAGGCACTGTGTCCTGAGAACACCTCTGCCTCATGCAGAGGCACGGCACTGGTGGGACTGAGGTGCTGCTGGCAGAGCATGGCAGTGATCCCCGTTTCCCAGGCTGGGCAGGCTGCTGCTGCTCTGGGATCCCCACATCTGCTGGACTGACAGAACTTACATCATTCCCTCTGCCCTCCACGGCCCAGCTGGGGCCTTTGGAGCAAAGCTGCAGCCACCTCAGCAGGCTGCCACTGCACCTGAGGATGGTAAAGCTTGAGACAGGCAGGGCCAGAGATCCTCAATCCACTAAATCCAGACCAAATCATGCAGGCAGACCCTTTTTGCCTCCATGTGCTCCTCTGTCAGCAAGAAGGTCATTCCAGCTGAGGGGACTAGGAATGGAGGAGCTGGCAGACTTGCCTCTGCACGATGCTTCCTGCAGACACCTCCGAGCTGCTGGTACCCAGGATTGCTGCTGGGGCTGGAGCTTTGGGTAAGGAGACTTTCCCACTGCCTGAGGGTGATTTTCCTGTGTTCCCAACCCCTCAAAGGCAGAGCTCACTTTTCTGTCTTGACTGGATGGTGGACAAAAATCTGGTGTGACCTGGCTCTGCTGGGGCTGGAAAAAGCTCTCCAGGCTGATTTGGGGCTCAGTGGCAGCAGCAGGGGCTGCCAGCAGTGATGCTCTGGTGCTGGACTGGCAGAGCAGCTGAGGCTGCCCTGGGATGGGAGACCCCAGCCAGGCAGGGGGAAGCAGTGCTCCTTGATGCCCGTCAGCCTCCTCATCCCACCAAGGGGAAACAGGACAGGGCAGAAGAGTCTCTTGCCAGATGTTCAGCAATGGGGCATCTGGAAATGCTCTCCATTGTTTCTGCCTGTCCTGCTACCCCAGAGGCCAGGTGACCCCCAGCTCCTCTGGTCTGGGAGGGATTTTCCATCCCAGCACCTAACTGATGCTGCTCCTGGCAGTGGGGCTGGGGTGTGAGGGCTGGTGGCAGCACCCTGCACCCTCAGTACCGTGGTACTGCCTGGCCTCCATGCACAGGAGCTGGAGAAGCAGCCCCACCCTGGCACCAGCACCTGGCACGTCTCTGGCTCCTGCAGTTCCTGGTGCAGAGGAGTGGGATGAGGTGGACCCACCGGGGAGGGAAAAGCTATTAGAGCCCCTCTGTTCCTGTCCCTCATAGCAGCAGCCACAGTGGTGGACCCTGAACAACTCCCAGGCCAGTTGCCAGCCCTGACACTGGGGAGAGGAGACATCCTCACTGTCGTGAGATGTTTGAGTGGGCCTCCTCTGACCCTCGTACCCTCCTGGGAGCAAAGAGCCCTTTGCCCACCTGGGGGAGAAGTAGCTGCTCTCTGGTACTGGCCGACACCCGTGCTGGCCGCTGGCTGCAGACCCAGCGTGGTTCTGGGGTGGGGATGGCTCTGGGACACCCTGCAGGGGGTTCAGGGACACACACCTCACCCGCCGCCCGGCCCAGGGAGCGGTGCCACGGCTCCCTTCAGGGCACTGCCCCTCCTCCTGGCTCTGCTCGCGAGGTGCCCAGCAGGGCCCGGCTCCGGGGGCGCCGCGAGAAGGCTCCCTTATCTCCTTTCCCTTTGTGCAAACACACGAGCCCTCCTGGAGCCGCCGTGTGATGCCGCCAGCCGGAAAGCCGCAAAGGCGGGGAGGTTGCCCAGCTTCTGTCTCCTTCCCAGCAGGTGTGGCTGGCCCTGCCAGGCAGATGGCTCCGCGCCTGGCAGAGACGAGCGCCGGCGCCAGGAGCAGCTGGCTCCATCCGTACCCGGGCCAAGAGAGGAGATGCTGAGCAGCGCGGGGAGCTCACGGGAGGCAAACGAGGTGCTGACCTCCCCTGCCAGGCTCAGGTTGTGCCGGGCACCTCCGGGCTCTGCCAGCTCCTGCATCCCATGGGGAGCCAGGGAGTTCGGCAGGGATCAACAGCGCCCCGGAGGGGACAGGTGTCTCTCGGGGACAACCCCAAAGCCCAGGGCTGATGTGGGAAGCTCCAGGACACATTTGCTCCGGTGAGATTTGCCAGGCAGACTGCGAGGCCTCTCGTGCACCCTGGAGCAGTTGGGGCTTGCAGCTGAAGAGCCCCAGGGTGGCCCCTGCTCTGAGCCATCAGCCCCCATCCCGGTTTTGCTCCTTGCTGCCTGGCTAATGATCTGCTGGGCAATCAACAGACCAATTGGAAACCCTGTTAGAGCCTGGCCAGGCACTACCTTGTTATTTCTATCCAGCCAAGTGGGGGAAACAGCCCTTTTTTTCATCCACTGGCAGTCACTGTGCTGTTGTGCAGCTCCTGGCACAGCAGGACAGGCTGAACCAACCCTCAAAAATCAGAATTGAGACAAGAAAATGCCGCTCCCCCCTCCAGGCTGTTCTGCAGAAGGGGAGAAGCCCATGGGTTTTTTTTTCATGATGGCAGCAATAAGAGGACTGCGGAGGCTCTTGTGCTGTGCTGGCCAGCCATGCCCGTGAGGGATCAGCACAGCGGCCTCACGCTGCACAGCGCAGTCTCGTTTTCTCTGCAGTTATTAATTCCTCTGTTTGCCTGGCTCTGAACGAGACAGAGAGCAAAAGCAAATGAAACCTACCAGGACTGATGGCCCGAGAGCTCAGTGCAGGTTCTGAGCCTGGCATTAAGGGCTGGGAGAAGCTGTTCCTGGGACCTGGCTTCCCAAGGGGCAGAGGAGAGATGGAGGGGGGATGGACCATGGGAGCAAAGCCTCTGGGCAGGCTGCTCCCATCATCCAGGCTCCTCCATCCTCATCTTGCAGCCGGCGCTGGAAGTGGAAGTTTTGAAGTCATGCACGGAGCTGTTTGCTTGGTATTTCCTGCCCCCGAGAACAGGAAGCAGCAGCGAAGCCCAGGAGGGGAGCTGCTCCTGGGAGAATTCCAGCCTGACACATTTTGATCCCTGCCTAAGAGGAAGGGGGAAAGCCCCATGCTCTTCCCCTCATCCCTGTGCCAAGTGCTGGGGAGTTGATGGGCCTAGATTGAGGCCAGCTTGGATGTGGATTGCAAGGAACTGTGGCAATTTGAATAATTTTCCATTTCCCTCTCCCGTGTACCACTCTGAGCTGGACCTTGTTTGCTCAGGCTCTAGGACAAGCACAGAGACGCTGGCTCGCGAGCTGCAGTGTGAGAAATGCCTGCAGTGATGGATGAGTGTCCACCCAGCTGTCCCACGGCTGTCCTGCTCTCCAGGGCCTGCCCTCTTGGCTCCATCAGTCCACTCTTACCTCCCCTGTCCTGCCAGACCTGGAGCAGCATCTCATCGCCTTCCCAAAACCCCTCCTGGTTTTGAGGAGCGGGTCCATGCCGGGAGCCACCAGCCCTGCTCAGAGGCTCCCTCAGTCCACCAGAGCTCGAGTGCAAAGCCTGAGGTTGTCCCCTGCCCTGTGTCACCTGGATCAGCGAGGTCCCTGCCACAGAACTGTGTTCCCCTCCACCGTGCTGCTGGTCGTGGCCCGGGGAAGGGCAGGTTGGGCTGGTGCCTGGTGACAGGCGAGGGCTCTGTCACGGCAGGAGTTACTCCCATCAGGACTGCCAGCGTCTGCTGCTGGCAGATCATGGCAGCAGTCTCCGAGGAACGTGAACAGCACATTATTAACAATCTTTTAAAGAGCTGCCAGTGTGTCCCAGGTCCCTGCTTGTTTCTGCATATGGCCTGTCCCCTGCTGAATGCAGCATTCGTAGGAGGCGTCATCTCAGCTCAAGGGGGTCTGTTACTTACCCCAATCAAACTCCTGCAGTAGGTGATTCCTCCTCTGGCCAAGGACAAAATCCCACAGAAGGAGGGAGTTTATCCTCCCTTTAAATCATCCCTGCTTTTGTTTTCCTCCTCCTGCGGGATGCATTTTTGCAGAGTGGATGTTGGATCAAGGGTGTCCAAGCTGGAACACATTGGTCTCTGGATCTGCTCCCAACGCACGATCTGCAGGGGCGTTGGGGCTGCTTCTGTGGCACTGCCCTGGCCGCGCCCCGCCGTGGAGAAATCTGGGGATGCACTGGCTGGAGAGGATGTGGCTGGGGAGCAGGGACATGCCCAAGAGAGGGGCCATTCAGAGCCAAGGTGGCTGGCACAGAGAGGGCAGGTGAAGCTAGAGAAGCCTAGAGCAGAGGAGACTGAGGTCAGACCTCACCACAGGCTGCAGCTCCTCCTGAGGGGCAGCTCCCATCTCTGCTCCCAGGGACAGGACCTGAGGGAACAGCTGGAGCTGTGCCAGGGGGATTTAGTCTGGGTGCAAGAAAAGGTTCTTCCCCAGAGGTGCTGGGCACCAAGGGTGCAACCCAGGGAACAGTCCCAACCCCAAGGCTGACAGAGCTCAAGGAGCATTTGAACAATGCTCTCAGGCACAGGGTAGGATTTTTGGGGTGTCTGTGCAGCAGCAGGAGTTGGTCTCGATGATCCTGACGGGTTCCTTCCAGCTCAGGATATTCCCTGATTCTAAGCTCCTGTCCTCAGCTTATCACAGGTCCACCCCAGTGGCTGTGCCCACCTGCAAGGGCACTCCAGACCCCGCCTGAAGGATGTTGAGCTCACTGTGCATAAAGCAGTGCTTTCATTCTGTGGTCACAGAGCCCCCAGCTGGGACCCAGACCAAGAGCTCAGGGTCTCCTGGCCCTTCTCACTTTGCAGCCATGAGACAAAAGA
Source organism: Regulus satrapa (assembly GCA_013396955.1). Lineage (NCBI taxonomy): Eukaryota > Metazoa > Chordata > Aves > Passeriformes > Regulidae > Regulus > Regulus satrapa. Next base: position 173,123 of record VWZN01002460.1, on the reverse strand, counting down.
GCACAGAGCAGCCGTGTGTCAGCAGCAGGAGGTTGCAGGGGTGTGTTTGGCCAGATCCTCCAAGACTGCCTTGTGTGGGTGTATGATGTGTGTGAGAGGTGCTGGAGCCCCACCCCAGGGGCGCTCCCTTCCATGGGACACAAGGGACAGGACACAAGGTTGTTTCTCTGGGCTGACACAAACCAGCTGCTCTTTGGGGCTGCCTGGTGCTGCCCTGTGTCTGAGCACAGCCAGGTGACACGCGGCAGACCAGGCCGGGATGTTGGGAGAGCCAGCACCTGGGACACCTCTGCGGAGGATGCCTGTGTGGATTTTCACTAGATCCTGGATCCTTCTGCTGCTCCTCCAGGGTCTCTGCCCAGGAGTTTTCCTGCTTCTCTGTCATTTCTACAGGAACCCATGGCCAAACAGCTGAAAATCACAGACCACCCAGCTCAGGATCCACCTGGAAAAACACATCCTAGGTGAAGGATATGGGATGGTGAAGGACAGATGAACAGCGAAGCAATGAGGAGTCCCTGGCTGCTCTGGGCAGCATCTTGGTGCAGACCCTCAGCAGTGGCACTGGAGGCAGCAGCACACACTAACCCTGAGCAATCCATGGGAAGGGGGGTCAGGATTGTCCCTGATTTTTGGGAGGTGGCAGATCTGGCCTCGGGCAGTGTCAGCAGTGTCAGGTGCTGGGGTCACTCTAAGGGGGTGAGCTGGGGTTTGCTTCAGGGCAGTGCCAGCCCCTCCAGGGGCGAGCAGGGGCTGTGGAGCCGCCGGGACTGGCAGTCCGAGCCATTCTGGCCATGCGTGCTTCTCCAGGAGCAGTCGCCTGGGCAACTGAGAGCGCGGAGCCAGACGAGCCATCAGGACAGAGCCATTGTGCTCCTTCAGGGAACGATTGGCAGCCCTTTTCCCGGGTCAGGGGGCTCCCCGGGTCACCCCTCTTTGCCAGCCCAGAGCTGGGTGGGGCATGACCTTGCGTGGGGTTCCCTGAGCATTCCAAATCACCCCTCCAGGGTGGGATGATGGGTGAGGGAGAGCACAACCGCCCAGCAAGGAAAAGCTGCCGAACGCCGTATGAACTGAGAGTCAAGGCGTTGAGTTGCCCAAAGCAACACCAGGCACGGGGGATGAACCCAATCACCAAAACCCTCACTCCTGACCCTAGACAGAGAGCAGGCCAGGTTTCCCTCTGCGCTACTACTTGTAGTAACCATGGGGGTGTGTGTTCATGTAGGTGTGCGTGTGCATGCCCAGAGCAGCAAACGCTCCCCATCTCGCTGCATTTCTGCCTCCTTGTCTCTGTTTTGCTGTTGTTGCTGCCTGCTTGACACCTGCGTGCCCTGGACGAGCTGCTGCCTTGCTAATGAGCTGCAGCATCTCGCTCAGGGTCCTGCTCACTGTCGGAGCACAGGGACTCTCCAGGCTCATGTGTTTAGCTCAGCCCCACGGTTTCAATCGCTGCCAAGAGCAATGGAAGAATCTGGTGCAGCCAGGCCTGGAAAAAACAGCAAGGACAGTCTCCAGTTAACCCTTCCTGCACTGCTCCTCTCTCCTGCCTTCCCACGCACAAGGAACCCTCAGGCTTCACATCCCTCCTTCCCACACCCCAGTCCATCCGCGTTTCCCTACCTCTGGGGAAAAAGCAGCTTTTCTCGTGAGATTGCCCAGAGCATGCAAGGAGCGAGTATTCCCACGGCACTTGAATGCGAGCCCCCTTTGATCGAGGGAGGGCAAAGGGCAGAGATCTGGGAAAAGAAAATAATTTTTAAAAAAGAAAAAAAAAAAGGGAGAGAGAAGACAGAGAGAGGGGAAAAAATTAAAGCAATTCAGGCAGGAGCTTTCCCCAACCTCTATAAAATACAGTTCACGTTTCCTGCGAGCCTGGGGCACAGATCACATTCGACGTGAGGTGCTTTACCCAGCCCCGGTGTAAATTCCGGAGCCTCGCATCTGCGTGGCGTGATGGGAAAAAGCTTAAGAGGGGCCCGGGGAGCTGCAGAGGAGGCGGCTGAGCCTATCTGGCTACCGCAGGGGCTGTCGATGCACAGACATTCCAAGGCTATTTGTGAAGGTGAAATGGTCTGTAAAGATTCCAGGACACCATGTGGCAGGATGGTTAGCAGGGCTTCTCCTCCGGTGTTTGCACAGCGCTGCCGGGCTGGAGGGAGGCTGTGTGCGCAGAATGCCTCGCGGTGATTAGAGCATCTGCAAATTTCAGCTTAATACGCGGCATAATGAGACACGGAATATTATTAGCCCGCAGCCATCCCCCCGCCCCAGCGGCGATCTGCAGCTCGAGCTGGTTTCACCTTCCCAGCGCAGGAGCCCCGGGGAGGATGCTGGGCTCGAGCCCCCGGGCAGCTCCCCAGCAGGCTCCGAGGATTTGCACTTTGGCTTATGCAAAATGAGGCTGTGCACATCAGCCCCTGCTCCACGGGCTTCTTGCGCAGCACCCTGAGCCACAGCCAGCCCACACAGGGCTGCTCGAGGGGAGTAGCTTCAGCTCCCGTCCCAAAGCTTGGTTCACCTCCCCAGGCCGTGAGAGCCGATCTGGTGTGTGCCACCCACCGGGAAAAGAGGTGCTGGGGGCGCTCAGGGAGTGCCCAGGCTGCACAAGGAGCTGTGGCAGCGCTGGGAGCCATGAGCTTGCTTTTGTTCGGCAGGGAGTGACACGCATGTGGGTGACCCTTGGTAAGAAGGGGTGTGTGGGGATGCTGGGCCTGCTGGCAGTGGGTGTGCACACAGACCCATGCCAGCTCTGAGCTCTCCCCTCCATCCCACCACCCGGCAGGACCCTGTAACCTCCGCTCACACAGGTCCTGCTGCACTGCCTAATGCCTCTTGTTTTCCAGCAGCCAGGAGTGTCCCAAATTTTGCCCCCCTGACATGGAGAGAGCTGCTGGGCAGTGGCAGAAGGTGCTTAGTGCAGCGGGGGCTGACATGAGGGGGTTGGTGGGGTCCTGTGCTTGGTGTGAAGTTCGGGGAAATCCCTGGTGAGGATCTGCTTCCAGACAGGAGCAGCCCAGTGACTGCCCAAGGCCTTGGGGCAGCACCAGCCCTGGTCCGGGGTGACGGGGAGAAGAGTGGAGCTGTGGGGGGTGAGTGGGGAGCACAGGGTGGGCAATCCATGCGCCTGGTGAGCACACACGTGTGTGTGTTCACATGTACAGAGGTGCACTGGATGTTTGTGCGCGTGCAAGTGGTGCGTGGGGGCATTGTACCCTGGCGTACACATTCTGTGTGTGTGTGTGTGAGTGTGTGTGCTCACAGGCTGTGCGGCAGTGAATGTGCCCGTGGCAGGGACAGTGCGTGGACCTGTGCAGGCTGCAGGCAGGTGTGACCGGGTATGTGCGGGGTCTGTGTGCCGAGGCTCATACTGCCACCAGCCAGGTCCAACCCCTGCTCCAGGGACATGCTGGCACCAGGGACACGCCTGAGGCATGGGAGGTCACGGCCCTGGAGCTGCTGCCTCTTTCCTGGCAGTGACAGCACAGGACAGCGCTGGCTCTGCCGCCCGGGGCTTCCCCACGCAGCCCCTCCCTCCACCCTGCGCTGGCCCCCACCGCTGCTGCCTGACCTTGTCGCTGCCACCGAGTGGAACCTTCCCGAGTTTCGCCTGGGCTGTTTTTCAGCGGCATCGGCTCCCCTGCCTGCTTCAAAGCTGGCATTTGCTGCCATAGGTATGACAGTGACATCTACAGCCAGGGGCCTCCCCCTCTCCCAGATGTTTGGAGGCACCTGAATCCCTGTCCCTCACGCTCAGCTTTTACCCTGCCCTGGATAGATTTTTATAAAGCAAAGTCCAGAGAAGGCATCACCACGGCAAAACTGTTCTGGTCACTGTTAAACTAACACTAACTGCCACCATGGTTAATCTGTACCAAGGTCGAATTCACAAATCGTCAGGTTAGCTTCAGTTCCAGACTGAAATTAGACCATCAATTAATTAAATCATCACTTTGATACCGGAAGAAAACTGGAGAGGACCCAGTCCTTGTAAATCCTGCGGAAGCCTCTGAGAAAGTAGCTCTTTATTTTATTTGGAAGAATTTAAGTGAAGAAATTCAGATCCATAGTGTGATAGTGAGAAGAACTTATCGCTCGCTGCCTAAGCCATAACCCCCAAGCTGAGCCGGGCACCACTGTGTCCATCGTGTCCCCAGCAGATGTTACAGCTCAGCATTAACCTCTGCTTCAATAACCAGGGGTTTGAGGCTTCCCATATACCAGAATTGACTGATGACTATTTCAAGTTTCTTAAGACTTTGAAACCCAAACCTCACTTTAATTTTATGAGTAATTTTATGGGACAATCTTTAGGGTTGTGAAAGCTGGAAACATCTCCTTCAGGTGCCTTGACCTTATGGCTGCTCATCTACTCATGCAGGAGCCCCTCTCCACTTCCATCTGATCACCCTTGAATTCAGAGCTATAAAAAGGATGGGCTTCCTCCCAGCTAATAAAAACTAGGAAAAAAGGGGGAGGCAAAGCCAAAGATAAAGGTGTTGAGAGCCCTTCCCTCCTGCAGTCTTTGGAATGTCCTGGAGCAGGGCCTGGTGGGTGAATCAGCAAGCAGGTGGTGAAGGCCTTCAGGCACGGAGCTGCTCACTGCTGGCTGCCCAGGGTGCATGGGCTTGCACAGCTCACTGCCAGGTGGGGTGGGATGCAGGGCTTGCAGGGCGGGCGGTGCAGGGCTCCTGAGGCAGGGCACAGCTTAATAGGATCTTCATCACTATGGGCTACATGTGGGCTAAAGGAAGATGGGGCTCCTGGCCTGAGTAACTCCTGAATTCCCAAGCTCCAGTTCTGCTGGGGTCTTGGGGCCTCCTCCCATGCAGCTGAGAGCATGTGTCCATGGGTTTCTCCATGTACCTACAAAGAGAGGATGCTGAAGTGGGAGCAAATGCAAATATGCTGCAAATGGAAGCAGGACAAGTCTTGGCTCCAGCCACAAGCAAGGTTTAATCGGTTTAACGTGTCCTTCATCTTCTGGAACTGATGTCCACACATCAGGGTGACTCAATTCAGTGCCAGGTGCAGCATTACAGAATGGGGGCTTGTCCCCCTCTGGCAGTCATCAGGACCTGCACAGGCACCTCTGGGTCTTGCTTGCTCCCACATAATAATTTCCAGCATCATTTCCCCATCTCTGGCATCTATGAGCAGACATAGACTGCATTTCTCAGTCTTTGCTCATCCTTTTCACTTGACTCTGGCATACACTGACAACTCACATTCACTGGCTACTTCTCCTCCACCTGCCCAAGAAGGAACCTAAAAATGCAAATGCTCCCTTTGCCCCAAATCTGCTCTCCACGGAGGGGCCCGGCAACATCTCTGACAGCAACCAGCAACGTGTCATTTGTTTTTATTACTCTAGGAGGGCAAGCTGCTGTGCGTGACCAAGGAAACCGAGAGCGGGCTGCCCTTGTGAACTTGCCGAGTGCCTGATGGAGATCGGGAGGAGAAGAGAGCTGGGGGAGTAGGAAAAACATTACTTCTCTCCTGCTTGTTGGCCGAGGCAAGATTGATTGACTGTACTGGCGATAGCACAGCACGCGTCAAGGTAGGCACGAAATTGTGGTGAGCACTAAAGAACCACCAGCCGTGGGGATGAACTTAATGTGAGGGAAGACATACGGGGTGGGTGCAGGTGTTGTGTTGAGCTGGGGAGCGGTGTGGCTCCCCCCAGCAGGGAAGGGAGAGGAGATGAGTCTGACATGGAGCACAGAGGTGTGTGATGGCACTGGCTGGGCGCTTGATAGAGCAGGGATGGCCTCACTCTGCCTCCCCTTTGATGTCTCCAGCACTTACAGCCAGTGCCAGAGAGAAAAGGACACTTCTAGGATGCAATTCACCTCCTCAAATCAGCCAAGAGGTGTGTCCAGAGGTTACTTCACAGGTGGAGGCTTCCTCTCTTGCCAGTTGAATCCCTGCCCAAAAGATGAGATGCTCCCAGGCAAAAGGCAGGCCTAGGGAAGGCCCTGAAGACCAGGGAGGTGGCTGGGGGTGGCACATTAGGGATGGCGATGGGAAATGGGAAAAGCACCACAGTACTGGCTCAAAGCCAGAGCGAGTGGCTGGGAGTGGCCGTGGTCATATGGTGCCATGCACAGGAAGGCAGCAGAGGAAGAGTCAAGGTAAGGGGTTGTGGAGAGAAGAGGAGCTGGAGGTTTGGTACCAGCAGTTCAGTTTTGCATGACGGTGATGGCTCCACTGCTATTTCCCACTGACAGATATTCAAACCAGAGTCATTTCCATAAAGGACAGGGAAATTTTTTTTGGATAATTTTTTTTGGATACTTTTTTCCTTTCGAAAACCCCAAAAATTTGCTTCACAATTCACTTAAATTTGACACTTGCAGCCTTCAATTTCCCAAAACTGAGGGGAAAACCATCCAGTTTGGGGGGTGGGGGGGTTAATGCAGCAGCAATTCCCCGCTGCTGACCTCCACCGTCTGAATTTCACCACATCCGAGACCCAGCGCACAGCGAGGCAGCGGCGCAGGAAGAAGCTGGGGTGTTGAGGAGGCCGAGGGTGCCTGGGGGGTGGGAGGCCGCTCTGGGAGCTCCGAACCGGGGCGAGGAGCGGCGTGAGCGGGGCCGGGGACCGCAGGCGCTCCCTCCGCCCGCCTGCCTGCGCGCTGCTGGCCCCGCAGCTTCCTCTGGCAACGCCTTGCGCAGGCTATTTTTATGCTGTGTGAAAAAGCGAGTCCTTCTGCGAGCTGAGGGAATGCGGCGTGGAGAGGGAAAGTGAATTAGTGAAGGTCACCGGCGGAATGTCGCTCTGCGCGCTGCTGGGGCAGGGCGCGGGGAGCTGCGGGGGATGGCGGGCGGTCTGGGACACGGGCTGGGCTGGGTGGAAAATGGAGCAGCTCCACGTTCCACCTCTTGCCTTGCCGGGGACCATCCCAGCGCCACGGCCCTGCGCGCTCCCACTGCCACGCTGCTCGCTGGTGCTGGTGGAGCATCAGCGCTCCAGGGGCTGCAGCCGGCGTTCACTCACGGCGTAAAAAAAGTCACGATCGCGCTCTCCCGCTAAATCACACGCAGCCAGGTCGGATGTGGAAGCCACTATTGTCTGCAGCGGCAAAAGGTTCCTACAAGGGAGAGCATCAACAGCACCCGAAGGCGAGAACCAGCCCTTTAAACCCAGCTGGAATCATGGGGAGAGCAGTGCCCAGCACCGCGGGCCTGGACGTGGCTCAAAACCACAGCCATTCCTGCGGCATCCCTCTCCCCACGCTGTTCCCGCTTCCTCTGAAGCAACGGTTTTCCTGAGAGCAGCAGGGAAAGGTGAACGCAGAAGATTGCCCTGCCTGCGCATCCCTGCCGGCAAATGGGAACTCGGGATCTGGACTACGCTTGGGCTTTCCTCGCTCTGTTCAGCCAAGTGAAAAGTTGGCCATGGTGCTCCTCCCCTTCGCGCGGGGCTCGGAGCAGGGATGGAGCCCAGGAAAGGGGAAGTGCGGATAAGGGATGGAGCCCAGGAAAGGGGAAGTGCGGATCTCCCGCTGCTGCCGCTGCCTCGCTGCCGGCGGCTCCGTCCCGCAGCGCATCGCGTCAGGGTACCGCGGGGAGCCGGCGTGCTCCCGGCAGCCTCCCGCTTCTGGGGGACGCTGGAGGCACAGTTCCCATCACTTTCCCATCTCAGAGCAGATTTATGAGCCTCCCAAAAGCTCTCCTGCAGCCCTCCAGGAAGGCTGGGGCTGGGGGCTGGCGGGGGGGACTGTTTGCGGGGAATTGTGAATCTACTTTCTTACACGGCTGCGTACCACTGTGCAACGGTAATCCCCTGAGCAGGGTGAAACGGAGGCCTAGCTACCATGACCTCCTCTGTAGGTTTCCATGGATACCATGTACTATAAATAAAAAAAGGAATTTCAAACCAGTTTTCAATCCTGCTTAGTGGGAATAGGAAACCTCTTTTGAATTTAGTTTCCTATCTCACCTTACGGGGGTTATTTTGCAGCCTGTTTGAAACAAATAATTACCCCTTCAGCCAGGAAATTACCACCAATCTTACCTATTTACTTCCAAACACTCGGCTAATTAGCACATTGGGGAGAGCTGCCTATTTGCACGCTGGAGATGGGAGGCTTAGTGTCTTTATTTTGGTGGTGCTGGGAGAAAGGACGCGGGGCCAAGGGTCAGCGAGGGGCGTCGGAGCCTTCCGAAAAAAAAAAATAATAAAGAGAGCAGGAGAGCTGTAAAACTCAAAACGCCGAGATGCCGTGTGAATTAGCGTGTGAGAAGCCCCGGCAAAAAAGGGAATATTACATCTGCATCCTTTTGCAATGAATCAGAGTCATGCTGCAGATTTTGTCTGGCATACTGGGTCTCTGGAGGATAGAAAATAATTTGGTCGCAGCAGTGGGAGGTGTGTGTGCGTGGAGAAGGGAGTTGCTTTCCAACAGCCTGCTGTGGTGAGAACATGCCTGACACTTCATTCCTTTCCAGTTAATGCAGCGAGGCCAGGAGGAAACTTAACCCTCTAATTGCTAAAGTGTACCGGGGACTCGGGAAAGTCCTTGGAAAGCGAACGGGGCTCCCGGGTTGGTCTCCCCTGGCCCGGCACTGCTGGCAGACAGCTGAGGGATTTGCCCAAATGGCGGCTGGTGGGGGCAGGGGAAATGCTAATTCGAAACAGGCGCTGGCGAGCGGGGCCGGAGGACAGAGAGGTTGTGTTTGTCAGACCTCTGGGCTGGCAATGGGCCGGCCGAGTCCAGTCCGTCACAATGCTGGGCCTGAGCCAGCTGGACACGTGGTGGCTCGCGGAGGGGTCTCACGGTCTGGAGTTCCCAAATGGTTCTGCCTCCCGAGCTCGGCGCTGTCGCTCCGTGATCCCGGCGCTGGAAAACCCAAGTGCTTTCCATTTTTTTTCCATCACCACATCCGTGCTATGTCCCTCCAGCTCCCTTCACGGCTCCTGCTGCTGTGGCCACCCAGCACAGCCCTCACGGCGTGGCCCTGGCAGGGGTGACCCACAACTTCCACCGGACGAGGGAGGGAGGACGGGTGGAGGATCCATGAGCGCAGGCTGGGCAGCCCCATGTGCTGCAGCCCCATCCATTTGAGGCTGCCCGGGGTCTGCCCCTCGCTGCTGCCCCTCAGGAGTCTCTGGGAGGCTGTTCCCAGCAGGCACAGCTCTGTGTGTGAAGCAGGAGGGCCCTGTTCCTTCACCCTGCTCACCCCAGCGAGGGTCTCCCACAAAGCACAGGACTGGGCTGAGAGAGCAGAAGCTCTCCACAGCTGGAAAGGAGGAGGAAGAAGAGGAGGAGGAGGAGGGATACACAAAGCACCTGGGGCTCAGCCAGAGCCTCGTGTGCAATATGGGTAAGCTCTGCTCAAAGCTTGTCTGTAATGTTTAATAGCAAAGGATGATCATGGGCATCTGACTTGGAGCCTGTTCGCTGCTGCCCTCCTAAAGCTCCTCATTAGCATTTCCAGGACATCGATGTTGTGCTCGGATGTACGGGAAGGCACTCATAAGTTACAGAGCAGCGATATATCAACGTTAGAGAAGGACCCATTTAAGCTTAATATCAGAGGCTGGGTTTTTTCTGGAGTCAGGTGTCTCGTTCCCATTGAAATTCAACAGGAGTTGGAGTCTGCTCCCAGGGCTTCTCTGAAAGTCCCAGACTTAATTAGTATTTATCTTAATTAGGGGGATGTTACCTGCTCTGGGAACCTCATGCTATCTGCTGTATTCATCCCCACAGCATCCTGGGAAAGGGCTCCCAGCCCTTTCTGCAGTGGGGGACTGAGACACACGGTGGCTGCTGCTGCCAGCCTGCCGCTCTTCTTCTGGGGGGCTGAGCGGGTACAGCACTGCCCCCCTCCCTTTCTGGGTTGTGTTCTCTTGGGAGACCAGCTGAGAACATGCAGGAGACCAGAGGGAGGTCACTTGGTGGGGTGAAGCAGGAGGATGCTGAACCCCCTTCACCTGCCTGAGCTTTGGGGAGCATTTTAAGGGGGACCTGGGTGGACAGAGAGGTGGCCCAGCCCTAGCAGTGCTCTGGAGCACCGCTGCTCATTCACCATCTTCAGGCCAGGCCACAAATCGCAGGGTGGAGGATGGGAGGGTGGGGAAAGAGGAAAATCTGTGCTTTTGTTTTTTTTTAAAAAAAACCCAAAACAAACAAACAAAAAAAAAACCCGAACAAACCAACCCAAAGTTACCGGCTTGGGAAGAGCTTAGAAACCTGATCTTGTCCGAGCCATAAACAGCCAAGAAGGACAAGCCATGGGGCTCTCTTGGCAAGCAGAATCTCACCCACACCCTCCTGCAGAGGCAGGGAGAGGCAATGAGTCCAAACAGCTCCAAGGTCCTCTTGGCATGGACTTTCCAAGGGCAGAGAAGCTGAAATCTGAGCCCCTGCTGCCTGCACTCGGCCCCTGCTGCTCCGCGGTGCCGGGAAGGATGGGGTTCCCCACCACGGTATCCCTGTGCTCCCCTCCTGCCTGGCATGAGGGATGGGGCTAGGATTCCCAGCTGGGCTGGCAGCTTCAGGGAAGGGGTTTGGAACAGGAACAAGCCAGCTGTCCCCTGGCAGAGCCATCAAACACGGCGACCTCCCCCGGGTGCTCCAGTGGGTGGGATGTGAGTCCTTGGAGGCTGGTGGTGCCGAGCGATGGAGACCTCCAGGGGTGCACTGGGGACCTCCAGGGGTGTCCTGGGGGTGCTCAGGGGATGCAGATGCAGCAGAACCCAGGGATTAGGGCAGTGGGTGCCGACATGAAAAAGAGAGGATGAACGTCTCCCTCCTCCCGGTGGGAAAGCTGCCTCCAGGAAGAGCTGTGAGCCCGGGCAGGCTGTGCTGGCAGATATCTCCAGAGGATCAGTCTTGCCCACGGGGCTTTGGGCCAAGGGCTTTGTGGTGGGGATGGTGAAAGGCAGCAGGAGGCTCAAGGCTGGCCCACAGAGCATGCTGGGCATGGCACAGGCAGTGCTGATGTCGACAGAGGCAGGAGAAAAGGGACCCCAGAGAAGGGCAGGGGTGGGATGAGCCATCTGCAAACATCCACCGACAGCGGCACAAGGAGCAGGGAGCAGGTCTGTTGGGAGCAGGGACAGCAAGAGGCTGAGGGCTGTCACGTCTGCTGCCAAGTGCCAGGTGGGTCAGCCTGTAGCTGACCTTAGGGACATTTTTGGTGGTCTGGTGACCAATGACTCTACCCATGGGTCAGGGGAATATGTCTGAGATGGGCCTGGCTGCCGTGGTGCTGAGCATCAGGATCATCAGGAGCTCAGGGGAGGGACACGAGGGGACATCTGTTGCCCCATTGGACCTGTGGCCAGGTCTTCCTCCAGCTCCCCTGCATTAACTGCATATCCTGGAGAGCAGGAATGGTTTTCCAGATTTTCTTGTGAACTGTAGGTCCTGGAGTTTGAGAAAGGGTTGGGGTGGAAATGTCTCTTGAAGGGAACAAATGTGGCTTCATGATGAAGAGAAAGGAGGAATTAGTCACTGGGGGTGAATAGTCCCAAAATACAAAATCTTGCAGAAATTCCTTCATTGACCTATTGGTTCAACACTTTGAATAGTCGTATCTCCCTTCTCCACTCTTTTTTTTTTCTCTCACCCTGTGAGAAAAATGGCAAAAGTTTCATAAGGGAAGGGAAGCTCTTAAGAGCTAAGGGTTGCTGTTGAATGGCCTGATGAAAATTCCTGGAAATGTCAACGTAGCAGAGCTGCAATTAGGAGCCATATCCTCACAAATAACATGGAAAGCTGTGTAGAAGAGCATTCCTTCCAGGTCCGGGGGACACAGGAATACAACAGGTGGCGCTGAATTTAATACCACTATTAAATAACCTCTTTTATTCAGCCAGGAGGAACGTGGTGGCCGGAAAGATGGATGACTCCACCGTTTCCTTCTGCTTCATGCAGAGCTACCATTACCTCGCTCGATATTTTACGGAAGGCTCGCCGGGCTGAGCCTGTAGCCTTCGAAATCATCGACAATGTGCTAATGTAAAGTTGCCTGAGCTTATGGAAGATTTTGAAGGCCTGGATTCCATGTGTTGAGACTGGCACCATATCAGAGGAACAGCTGAGTATATGGAGCAGGGAAGCTACGTGTAAGTTATCCAGCAAGGAGAGAATCCGCCTGGGGCTGCAATCCTGGGTGCTGCGATGGGGAGGGGAGGCAGCGGTCCCGGCTGGTCCTTCCTCACCGTGCAGACAGGCTGGGGCTTTGCTCCACAAGAGCAAGATTATCCTCTCAGTGCACACTGTCCTGGGCAGCTTTGTCCTGTTTATTCGCTGGCCAGGCAGCGATGCAGAGCTGTGTGGAGCCTGGGATGGGATGGGAGGTGGGAAGCAGGACCGTGTGTCTTCCCACTGCTGTGGGACAGTGCTTTGGCTGCCACAGCAAGTGCCAGCCTGCAGAAGTGGCTCTGGGGCCACAGGGCGAGGGACAGGATATTAAGAAAATCTAATTTAAGATCTGTGAGCACTTTCCTCTCAAGAAGGTCATCTCTTCTCTAGAGTAGCCAGGAGGGTGAGGCTCCTGCCCAGAGGAGCTGGCTGCCCTGCTCAGAGGGAAAGATATCAGTCCAATGCCTTCCAAGTCCTCGCCTGGAAGCGCCATGGAGGCAGTGCTAAAGGGGTGAAATTTCCTCACCAGTTCCCAAGCTGCCCTGACAAACATCTCGGGAATACCCAGCGAGGTCCTGCCCCGCCACCAGAGATTTCATTCACCCATGTGGAGCAGAAATAATTGTCCCCCAGCTACCCAGGCTCCCCGCCTGCCCCACTGCAGGAGGCACTAAAGCAGGACAGAGCCCAAAGCAGCTGGATGGATCTTGGTGATGTCTGGAAGGGCTGGAACAATCCAGGCTCTTATCACAGCTGGTGCTGGCTCACCAGGATAGGCAAGGAGCCTTTCACTGTTTCTGAAGCCACATATGAAGCAGTGGTGGCTGGAGGGGACCTGGGAAGGGAGGAATGGGTCTGCAGGCAGGGGGACAAGCTTTTGTGACAATGAGTTTTGAACTCTTGCAAAGATCACAAGGCCACCTGAACTGGGTTTCCTGGGAGCTCTGTAAGACTCCCCGGCATCCTGGCACCATGACTGGCACAATGCTGCTTCTGGAGACAAGCTGAAGCCTTTGTCTTTCCTGGGTGAGTGAACAAGCTGAAGGCTTTAGGTACAGCCACCAGCATCCTTCCTTCTGGAGCTGATCACCCCTGGCCACCAAGCCTGGCTGCTCCTTCCCCAGAACAGTTTGTGGAATGAATTTTCCCACTGGCCCAACGCAATTGGACTAAAAGAGCTGCCTCACTCATCTGAGCTCTCTGGGAAGGCTCTTGGGCTGGGGCTTCTGCTGTCCTTAGAAGGGGCCACCAGGATGTGTGAGTGGAAGTGAGAAATGAGATTTCCCGGGAATAATCCTCCTACATGAAACTCAGTGGCATCTGTGAGAAGGCTCGTGTGCACCAAGACGATCCACGTGAGGGAGCGTAGGGAGATGTCTGGAGTGAGACCATGTCCTGGTAATTTGCTCAACCCTTGTGAGGGTCAGGTTCCGTGGGGTGTCCAGGCTGATCAGAGGCACTGTGGGCCTGGATCACACAGCTGAGCTCGGCACAGTACAGGGCAGATCGTGTCACAGAGGCAGAGCCCATCCTGAGCCCCTCTGCACCGAGAGGCTTGAATTGGCTGCCACCTCCAAGGAATTGGGTTATTTTGTGACAGCCCAGTGAGGACCTCTGCTCCAGAGCCCAGCAGTGACCAGAAAGGTAAAAAAAATTTTAAAAAATAAGAGACTTGATGGGAGAGACTGCAGAGAAGGATGTCAGGAGTCTCACAAAGGCGTTAGGCAGGCGGGGGGTGTCGCCGTGACCTCGCCTGGAGCGCTGTGGGCAGGGCTGCACATCCCACCTCGCAAATGACAGTCACAGGCAGGGATCTGGAGGAGGGCTGGGAAAATAGCTCCAAGACTGGCAGACCCTGGGGCTTTCGTATGCAGAAGCTTGGGCCCGTTTGGCTTACAAATCTCTGGAAGTCCTAATTCCAGCTGGTTGTTCCTGGGCTGACTGGAGCCAAAGGCTTGCTCCAGGGTTTGGGGAAGTGAGCTGAACTTTGTTTGCCTGGATGTTCTGACCTGCAGTGGCACGGGCTGGTTAAAACCTGACAAGATATGCTCTGAAGTAGGAAACTCCCACCTACATCAGGCCAGGAAGGTGTTCCTAGCTCCATGCTGTGGGTTAGCATTGTGCTGTCTGCATTTTTCCTGTTAACAAGCCACTGCTAAATAGTGATAATCCTCCTGCTGCAAAAGCCCAGGTCTGGGTGTTTGCTGCAGCAGGATAATGTCCCCAGCTAGAGAGCGTGTGTGGAGCCCATGCAATGGCTCCCTTAAACCCACGTGAGACTTGAGGGGTCTTGGCAAAGGAGCAACCTAAATCAAATTAGAAAGACAAGGGGGTGTTCCCATGGGCCACTGCCTCGGAGTGAGCCCACAGGATTTGAAACAATGATGTTCCTTTGCCATGGAACAGAAGAAACAGGTAATCCAGATTAGTTGCTAAGTGCCTCCAGGAGGTAGGATTAGTAAAAGGAAGAGTCTGCAGCACTCAGCTGGCAGAATCTCACCAGCAAAAGGGTATGGCCATAACGGTGCCTTTGCAAGTGTCTGTCTGGTCTTAGAGGGTGAGTCACAAAAATGACCACGAGAAACTCTCCAAGGGCCACAGAAGCAATGCTCATGTGTACAGGAAATGTCTGTGAGTCTGCCCCACCTTGGCTCTCACTCCAAACACCACGATTAAAGCAGTGAGCTTACTAATTTTGGTGTTGTTTTGGCATAAAGCATTTGCTGCATCAGTAGATGTTGGAATTCACACAGACAACATGAGCAATGAAACGGTATTTCGTACGTCAGGTTTGTTTTCGCTCCAGAGAACTGGTCAGAAATGGAAATTTCTGTTTGAAGACGTTTGAATTCCCAGTTATTTGGGTCCTACATAAGTCAGAAATTCTGATGAGCTTTCAGAGGCAAAGCTTCTGCCCTTCATGGGAGTAGATTGGTTCTGCACAGCAACAGTGCTCAGCAGCTCAGGGTACCTGTTTTGGCTCCATCCTTGGTTTAAATTGATATCTGACCATACTTTGTTCCTCTTCTCTCCATGGGGCTTTTTTCCTGTCTGTTTGTCTGGAGAGCTCATTGACACTGGGTGATGCCAGGCACAAAGGAAATGGACCTGTGCAGCAGCCAACCCCTGATCCTGGGGTGAACATGGCATCCCACTGTAGAAAACAGTGGGATGCTCCCTGGACACGGGGAGCAGTGTTAGAGACAAGATCTGTGCTGTTTTCTCCAAAAACACAAAGCTCTGGAACATTGATCTGCTTGTACTGAAATCATTGTTGCTTTTCAAGTAGCTCTACTGGAGGCAATGTTTGTGCCTCCAGGGCCTCCAAAAACTAGAGGAGGCAGCAAAAAATAAAAAAAAAAATCACTGGGGGTTTGGTGGGGGAGGTTTCTGAGCTGCTTTTCCCAGCGGTCTTGGCTGTTGATAGGTGTGTTTGGGGTGCCACGTGCCCTGGTGAGGTGAGGGCACTTTGCCTCCATCGAAGGTGGTGAGAAACACCTGCAATACAGGGCTTGGGGAGCAGAAATAGAGGCCACAGGGTGAAAGGGTCAGTTTTCCCTCACAGGAAGGAGGTGAAGAGTCTGACTCTCGATTCCTTTAGGCAGAATAATCAAAAGGAGGGGAGTAGGGGGTCACTGTAGGTCAGCAGTGTTTGGATGGAGCTGTGTGTGTTGGGGAACCGAGCAAATTGGGGAACCTCCGAATCAGGGGTCTTTGTTTGAAGATGCAGGTGTTTGAGCAATCCACCCACCCAGTGCTGCACAGAGGTCAGCCCCCTCTCCTGATGCCCCTCCTTGTTGGCATCAACGGGTCAGGGATTGCAAAGTGCGAGTCTGGCCCTTCCCAGAGGGATGAGCTGCTGCAGGATCCTCTCATCCTTTCCCTGCCCCTTCCAGGCACAGCAGTGGAGAAGCCCCCAGAGCCTGGTGGAGAACCAGAGCATGTGCAAACCTGCTCTGAGTCCTTCTCAGCCAGTGTGATTTGGACTGGGACCTAACCCCAGCCGTCATCTCTGCCTGGGATAAAGGGAATTTGTTGCTGCCTTAGCTCATTGCAGTATCTCCTGCTGGCAGACTTTCCAATTAGGGAGCCGAGTGGGAGTCAGGAGAGACCCCAGGGTGGATTTCACACTCACTCTGTATTTATATGTAAACCTGGATGCAGGGCTGAGCTGCTGAGAGTGGGAGCAGGAGCAGCGAGGGCAAGAGGCCAGCCTGGAGAGCAGAGGTCTTTGCAGCTCTCATTTTCAGTGTGTGGGGGACAGAGCTGAGAGAGAGGCAAAGTCTGGCTTGTCTCTCCCACTACTTCAGCTCATGGGCTCTTGCAGACCCTGCTTGTGTCTCCCAGAATGGCACTTGAGCATCTTCGAATGACGGGGATGCAAAGTTCCCCCCTGGTGACAGATTAGAGCATCCCTATATGCCCCAGTAGCCACCTGGAGCACACATGGCTTGGAGGTGCATGGCCTGGCTCAGGTGGGTTATGGGGTCGGGCCCTGCACGCTTCCACTCTTGTCTTTGGCCTTCCAGGGCCCCAGAGCTGAGCCCCGAGTGTCTCTGCTGCACCCTGACATTGGTGGTGCTTCTGGCCCCACAGAGGGGTCAGCAGAAGCTGCCCAGCAAGGGAAGCAAGGGAAACATGAGCAGAGGAAGATGGCACAGCTGGAGGGCACATGGGCCACACTCATGGGGCAGGCAGCAGCAGATGCCCCAGGCAAGGCTGGAACACCTTCCCTCCCAGCCTTCCCCATTCTCTGCTCCCTTCCGTTTCCATCGGGTGGGACCCTTTCAAACTGCCAAAAAACACTGGCCTCCCTCTCTATTAAAAGAAAAAAAAAAAAAAAGTTTAACGAAGGCAAACAGATGTGAAGTTAAAACCTGGAGGGAGCAATTCTTCCCTGGCCAAAACGGACCAGAGCATTGCCCCTGTGGGCACCCTTGTGTGTGAGTACCCACCATTCGGGGGGATGAGTGCCCCCAAAAAGGCAGCTCCACGCGGAACCCTTCTGGTCACCAGGGCCTCTTTGCCAGGCTCACACAAGGGCTGTTTTCCAGGTGCTGCTGCCGTGCTTTAAGGTGTGATTACGGCTGCACAAACAGTTCCACTGGCTCAGCTGCTCCCTCCCCTCCTTCCCTTTGTCTGGGAAAAGCAATGTCTCTCCAGCTAGTTTTTGCTGGCATCCGAGCTGGATGACACCTCCTGGAGATCAAAACACAGCGTTGGCGGGTTGGTCACTGTAATGACGAGATTTTGGTCAGCTGGCCGGGTGCTGAGTTAAGCTGGGCGCTTTGTTAAGCTTGGTTTAGCTGGTTTGCTAAGCAAAGCACCTCTTGGGTGGGAACAAGGACATGCAGGCTCAGCACCTGGTTTCCAGCTCCTTGTTTTGCATCAGGGGAGTGTTTGCTACCTGGCCTCACTGGAATAGGGGTAACAGGATTTCTTAGCCTGGCAGGTGTGCCGGAAAGATAAATTCAGCAATATTTGGAAGGTATCGCAAGACTCCGGCTTTACTGCGAGCCACAGCATTTCTCATCCACACCACTGAACTGCAGCTACCTCTCATGAACAGGCAGAGCAGGAAGAGACACCTGCGGGGTGGCTGAGAAACCCAGGAAAAGATGAGCAGCATAGGGAATGCGAGCAGGAATTGCTCATTCTCCCTCCCAGTTGAGAAGCAGGGGCATGAGGCAAAGGCAGTGAGTTGAAGCAGATGGATGGAAGCAATTTTTCTAGGAACGTGCTGTGGAACTCCTTAATAAAGGGCATCCAAGCATTAGTGTGGATGCATGATCATGGAAAAGGAACCCACGGGAAAGCAGGCACTCTGCAGACAGCATCTGGATGGGGAAGACCAGAGGGAGACTGGGAAAGTGCTGTGGGAAGCACTGTGTGTTTGTCTTCTTCTATCCCAGGGAAGGATGTGGAGGAGAGATCACTCCCCTCCAGCTGCTGCTGGAAACACGGTCAGGGCAGGACTGGCCTTTGGCAGTGCCAAAGTTCTCCTGCAAGGCCACTTTCACACCCTGAGGTGCAAAACACCACCGAGAAAGAAGTGGAATCCCACAATGTCACCATTGTCCTGGGTCCTGCAGGGTGCCAGCCACAGCAGGGAGGGCTGTTGGTGTTTGCTGAATGGGCAGGTCTGGAATGCAGAGCTGTGGTCAGGTCTCTGCCTTAATTTTGGGGGTCAGGTCTCTGCCTTCATTTTGGGGTGTTCCAGATCAATGGATCACAGAACAGTTTAGGTTGGAAGGGATCTTAAAAACCTATCTCATTTCACCCCCCCTGCCATGGGCAGGGATGCTTTCCACTGTCCCAGATTGCTCCAAGCCCTGTCCAACCTGGCCTTGGACGCTTCCAGGGATCCAGGGGCAGCCACAGCTCCTCGGGGAAGGGCAATCAAGGGGGGCCCAGGTGGATCCCTGCCATCTTCAGGTAAAGTGGGGCAGCTTTGGGGTGGGCAGCACCTCAATGGGATCTCACCTGGGCTTGTATGATGAGGTAAATAAAGGTGATGATCAGAACAGGATTCACATACATTTGGGTGCAGACCTGTCCCTTAAATCTTTGTCTGTACCTAAAATTGCCAGGAAACAACGAGGCTCTATGAGCCTATTGATGATTTTCAGAGCCAAGTCAAAGTCCCAGGGAGTCAGCAGGCATCCAGAAACCAAGCTGAGTCAGAAAGCACCTTAGGAGCCAAAACCCCAGGACCCGAGAGGAGATGCTGCCATCTCCCGCAGCCTGAAGTGGCCCCCAGCTGAGGCATGGTGTCCCCTCCCGAGGGCCGGGAGAGCCAGGGGCAGCCCCTGCAGCACTCGGCCGCTGCATTATTTAAGGGCCCGGGCGCAATTAGCGAGGCTCTGGAGAGCAGCCAGCAGGGACTGCAGGTGTTGGTGCCTCCCCGGGGCACGGACGCTGGAACAGCTGGGCTCCACCTTCCTGCCTTGCAACTCTCAAGGGCGCTCCCAAAAATAGGCTGCTGCAATCACCTTGGCCAGAGACCCTGCTGACACAAATCACCCTGGCAGGGCGGCGGGAGGAGGAAAACATTGTGATTTGCACGGAGACGAGAACAGAGCCGGCAGAAGGGCGATGATCGTGACAACTTGCCTCCCCACAGACCCAGTCCGTCTGGAGGGGTAGTTCTGGATCAGTGCATCGTGGATTTAACACTCCTAAACCCACCTTGTAATCTTTCCTTGTAACACCGACTTTCCCCCTCCACTCCTGGCCCTACTGGATCCTGTTCTGCTGCCCTGTCTCACCACCGAGCAAAGCTGTTTTGTCGCACAGCCCCTGGCAGAAGCGCGGAACTGCCAGCAGCAGGTGCTGAATGTTGCTTTCCCACTGTAATTAGCAGGCTGAGCTCCTCTCCTCGGCTCTCTGATCTCTGTTTTCATTGCTCTCTGCAGCTCACGGGAAATGTGATAGGCAGTATCCAGGGTCTTGTGTCAGCAGCAGGCATTGCTAAGCTGAGCACCTTAGCAACAGGGAGAGGATGAGGTGGGAGCACTGCAGAGGTACAGGAGACCCCCCTGGGTGGGCACCTCGCTGAAGGGACACCTCAGTTCCAGCTGCTGCAGAAGTTTCCAGGAGCATTAGGGACTCTGTGGAAGAACAGGGTGTTCGGGATGCTCTTGCAAGAACCAGTGGCCGTATCTGTGGTAGGCATTTCCCAAGGACCAGCGTGGTGGGGCTGGCTCAGGTGAGCCTGCCTCCTCCACAGCCACTAAAGCTGTCCCACAAGACACTGCATCACTGTTTTTCTGCAGCAGGCACAGCCTGACTCATCTTTGGGAGGCATCCTCCAAAATGTCACTGCGAACAAACCTGCTTGGTTTCTGTCACTACCTGCCGAGGAGTCAGCTGAGGGAGGAGAGAGGCAGGCTGCAGGGCAGGCTTCCAGGCTAGCTCCCATCCCCACTGCTCTCCCAGGGTGTCCCTAAATGCCTCCAGGGAGCTGGTTGTCTTCCCTCTGTTGCTTTGCTCATGCTCTGCTGCTTCCCTGTGTGTGCCCTAAGGCTCTCTTGTGTCTGGAAGGGGAATTCTTTAGTTGTGACCAAAATCCACTTGATCTGACCATGCCTGGGGAACTGGTGAGGGTGGAAGACACCTTTCTTTGTGCTTCAAGTGGGAGATTTTGAAGCTCTGGACCTTCCATGCACAGAGGCAGAAGATAAGACGTCATTGAAAAAGGCTTTGTTCTCTCAAGAGCTCAAAACTCTTGCCTTCACTGTCCCCATTCACACAGGTCCCACAGCTGCCCCTTGGGGTTGTGGCTCAGAAACCAGAAGATCTTTAGTGGCACAGAAGCCACCAGGACACTTGGCAGATGGCTGTCAGAGTTTTCCCATCTTCCCTTGGAGATATCCCTACCAGGACCCCCTTTCCCTGGTCCACCATCACGTCTCAAAGCTCACTGTTAATCAGTAAATGCCATCAAAACTCAGGATGCCATCCATGGGTCAAAGCAGTTTGGATTTTGTTCAAAAACAAGTCAGGAGATCTTTTTCACAACTAGAATATGTGGTAAATACAATGAATGTTCAGTTCTTATGTGAGCACAACAAAAGCCAGGACAGAGGCACCCTCCAACCCCTCTCAGGATAGTTTGGAAGAAATGTGCTGGACATGCTGTGCTTCCAAAGGATAACAGGTCCAGGCTGTCACTGGACAGAACATTTTGGGACTGGAGGCAGCAGTAATGACCCCAGAGAGAACCTCGCTCTCTCTGAGAAAAGGGAAGGAGAGACAGGCTGGGTCTAGATGAGGATGGGGAGGATGTTGCAGGAGCACTGGTGGTAAATCCCTGAGCAGGAGGGGCAGGACCCCCAGCAGGAGCCTGTAGGATCCAGTGGCCCACCTGGCACTCAGTGTTGGTGGACAGAGACATTTTGTGGTGAAGGCTTTGCCCTTTCAGCCTCACCTTAGGACATCACTTTATCCCCAGGCCAGGCCTCTCATGACAAAGTTGTGTCCCCCAACCCAGATGGGGAGGGGGCTGGCTGTGCACACCCGTGTGACACGAGAGGAGCCCACGGGAAGGCTGATCAGTGTGTGGTGGTCTGGGGAGCAGCCAGGGCATGGCTGGAGAGCTGGGTGAGCCGGCCAGCCTGCTCCAAACAATTCCCAGGAGCCAAGCCGTGCTTCGAGCCCAGGCTGGTGAGCACCTGGCTGGAAGCCCCTCAGGCCCACCTGAGCCAGGGGCAGGTCCAAGGCTGGGCTGGAGAGCTGTGAGAGGCAGGAATGGGCTGGGGGTTCTGGACACCCCAACTGGAGCATCTTTCACATGGCTGTGCTTCTCTGTGTCTCAGTGCAGACTCTGCCTTCACGCACCGGGCACGTCCCGCGAGCGAGGTCCCTCGGGTCCCCAGGGAAGCCTCAGGAATATTGCACACGTTAGCCCAGCTGGGCACTGAGCGAGGCCAGGGAGTGAGTCCTGCACGCCTGGGTCTTCACAGCAACCCAGAAATGGTGCCTTGTGTGCAGTGTTCCATCACAAGCACTCAGCCCTCCTCTGCTGAGATTCACCGTGGGGGAACGGGCACCAGGAGGAGGAATTTGCTGGGTGTGAGGAAGTGACTTGAGCTGTGGCACAAAAACTCTCTGGGTGGGTGTCATGAGCACACGCTGGGGAGTATCCCGTGGGCCTGAGCTCAGAGCTACATATGCTGCTCCTGTGCCAGCACCAAACATGGCACCTGGCATCTGCTCAGCTCAGACCCCATTGGTACAAACAGGCGGTAGGTGGAAAGTCCAAGCCCACAGCACAGCCCATAAAGGTCGTGTTTTATTCTGGCTGATCTCCTTCGCTTGCCTCATCTCCTGGAGGAAAATGAAGTGATAAACAGCCAGCAGCACAGTTTTGTTAAAAACAAACCAGGGCAAACAAACAAGGGATAATTCTCTCACCGGATGGTGTGGGGAATTCTGTTGATCTGAGAGTGGCTCCGAGGACAGACGTCACTCCACGTCCTGCATGGCCAACAGACAGTGGCCAACTCCTTGCTGGGACGGGGTCTTGCTTCCTGGCCAGCATCCTGGTGAACCCAAACACTTTTTCTACTTCTGCAGGATTCGTAGTCCTGCATTCCTGCATTTTCCAGGCTCCCACGGAGTGGTCCCCAATGCCAGGCTTTGCTGGGCCTGACTGTGGTCTGTGGCCATAACAAGGGGCCCTCCTCAGGTGAAGGAAGCTCAAGGACAAAAAGAAGGAACTGGGGACAGTCTGCCTGAGCCTTTGCACAGAACGGGGCAGGCAGGGAAGCAGAGGAGGGAAGCCTGGCAGAGGCAGGGATGGCTGCAGCATTCTGGGCCTTGGAGAGAAGGAAAACAGGACAAGGGAGGGCAGAGAAAGGGGTCCTGGGAGGTAAAGATGTGCAGAGTGATCACACGCACTTGACAGCATGCAGAGAGGACGGTGCTGGGCCGGGAGGTGGTGGAGGGGCCTGGGACCCAGTTGCTCCTCCTGTTTTAATTCTTACCTTCCTCCCCCAAGTTCCAGGATCTCGGAGTCTTTTACAGGGCTTTACGATCCCAGAACCTGGCAAACCGAGGCACTGAGAAGTTAAGTGAGGCCACCAGAGAAGATGAGAAGGGATTGTGTTACTCTTTTTTCCCCCTGAAACAAAGCAGAGCTGTCAGTTGACACTTCCCGCGCTGCCCCAGCTCCAGAGGGCTGCTGGGGCCGCTTCCAGCAGACAAGAGACGTCACGGAAGAGACAAGAGCCGTGGGGTGAGGCGTGGGATTCCTGCAGTGTGGGGTGCTGTGCAAAGCGGTGCCTGGAGTCGATGTCCTCCCACCGGAGCAGGGAGAGGCTGTTCCGCTGCCCGTGCCTTCCGCCAAGCTCGGGGCCGGGAACCTGTGAGCCCTGGCAGCCTGGAGGTGTCCTGGGAACCTGGGTTTGGAGGCTGCCTGCTAGGCAAAGGGCTAGGAAACCGGGCCGGCTGCCACCAAAAGTCTGCCCAGCTTTTGGCAAAAGTCTGCCTGAACGATACAGCTCCCTGAAATGTTTCAGCTTTGACAAATGTGTGGGGTTTTGTTGTGTGTGTGTGTGTGTGTGTGTGCGTGCGTGTTTTAAATGAAAAACCCAACTCTGCAGCATTGAAAACTTGCCTGACTGGTCGGAGGATGGTTCAGCCAGTCCGTAGGGGAGCGGGGCAGCAGGGCCTTCTCCAGCACACAGGATGCCTATTGTTCTCCGGGCAGAGCAAGAGGATGGCTGGCATTAACCACAGGATGGGACAGGCCTGCCTGGCTCATCACAGCTGAAACACCACCTGCACGGGCAGACCCCTACTCTGTGTCTGTTTCTGGCCAACCTCCACACCTCTGGGCTGCAGAAAGGCTTCCCAATCCCTGGAGCAGACCCAGACAGGCAGGAAAAGGCTAAATCTGCCTGCATGACCCAGCGGCTAGCACTGCAGCACCGGCAGGATTTTGCTGTCCCTTACCCATCCTTGGGGGAATGGCTGTAAGCTGACAGAGGGCAAGGTTAGATGAGACCTTGGGAAGGAATACTTCCCTGTGAGGCTGGTGATGCTCTGGCACAGATTGCCCAGAGAAGCTGTGGCTGCCCCTGGATCCCTGGAAGTGCTCAAGGCCAGGTTGGGATGGGGCTTGGAGCAACCTGGGATAGTGGGAGGTGTCCCTGCCCATGGCAGGCGGTGGAACAACAGGGCTTTAAGGACCCTTCCCACCCCAACCGTTCTGTGATTCTTTGATTCCCACTTCCCTCTCTCTGTCTCGGCACCAAGGACTGTCCCCGTGATGTGACACGAGGGACGCTGAGCCCTCTTTGCTGGAGATCACATATGGTCTGTAACGGCTCTGGGCACCAAACCGAGCGTGGCAGGAGGGGCTGAGGGGAGCTGCCAAGCTGGCCATGTCTGGGTACAAATCCCACTGCTGAGCACCGCACCGGCCTCAGAGTCCCCTCTGCTGTCACCTTGGCTGCACCAGGCTCCCCCAGCCCCTGCGCTGTCCTCCGCTGCTTCTCATCTGCTTGTTATTCATGGCAGGGGGCAAGGAGCCTCCCCCCGC
This sequence comes from Regulus satrapa, assembly GCA_013396955.1. NCBI lineage: Eukaryota > Metazoa > Chordata > Aves > Passeriformes > Regulidae > Regulus > Regulus satrapa. Next base: position 148,979 of record VWZN01002460.1, on the reverse strand, counting down.
CCCCCATTCACTGTGCGGACCATCCCCATAGCCCCAGAAGGTTGAATTTAATGCTGGGGGATTTGCAAGTCAAGAATTCCTGCGCCCACACAATGCGCAGCTGGGCTTTGAAAAGGCGTCAGGATTAAAATGCAACCGCAAACTTGACAAACCGGCGCAAGGGCCGCAGACAATGGGCTGCAGCTCCCTGTTATCATTCACGGCGTGTGAAGGACCAGCTCGGCGGGTTACAAGTCATGCGCTGGAGATGCTGCTGGCCTGGACACCAGCAGGGAGGGCTCCTTTGTGCGGCTCTCGCAGTGGGGAGCAGCCCGAAAGGCAGGCTGAGCCCAGAGACATCTCCGCTCGCAGCCGGGGGTAAGGAGGGCAGCGTGACAGGGACCCTCTGCCATCGCCTGCGGGCTCTCGGCTCCTGCCTGGTCGGGATTCAGCCGTCCCGGGGGGCTCCAGATTCACCCGGCTTTGCTGGATGGAAATTAAGGAGCTTTTCTTTGAGTCTGTCCTGAAACTGCAACTTGGTTTCTGCAGGAGTAATAAAGCACAGGGAGATATGGGGGATTCGGGGCAAACAGGGATGCCAGGACGGGGCAGAGGGTTTCAGATGATGACGGATTAGATACAGGTCAACCGTGTAATAGTGAGGGACAATGCCACCTGGGGCTGGAATAATTAACACTCCGGAGTAAAGCCGGCAAAACAACCGCCTGGATCTCCCCGTGGGCAGCAGCAAGACACCTTCCCCAGCCCCCCGAGCCAGCCCAGCCCACCCTGCTGCTGATCCTGGGGCACTCCGGGGAGCGCAGGGCAAGGGAAGGGCTGGCAAAAAGAGACTCGGGCCTGGCCAGAGCGGTGGGAAGGAAGGAGCCACCCAGGAGGTGATGTGACAAGCATGGGGTCCTTGTGTGACTGTCATGGCTAGGATCAATTATTTTAATGAGCCCGTGGACAAAGGTCAGGGAGGAATGTAATGGGTAATGTCAGTCAGGTCCTCATGCTGGGTATGTACTGGCTACTGCCATGGCATTCCCATTCCGAGGCAGCAGCCGCCCAAACCTCTCTGTCTGGAGTCTGGAGGACATGGGACTGAGTCTTCACACATCCAACAGTCTGGTGTAAAACTGGATCTGCCCCTTCCCAACTGCTTTCCTACCATCTTCCTGCACGCTCTTTCTGCACAGGAGCATGCACAGCTTCCCTCTTGGTACCTCGGAACCTGGGGAGCATCAGAGGCTGAGATCAGCAGGAAAGGGGATTTTCCTCTCTCCTTGGGCAAGGATGGGTGTGGGGGTAACCCTTCCCCCCTTCCAACACATATAGGAAAGGGTGAGCAGACTCCATCCTGGAAGATGGAATTGTGCATAAACTACTCTGACCTCCCAGCATCTCTCAAGGAGCATCGTCCATATTTTGGTCTGAAGGGACCAAAAAAGCCCAGAGCAGCCCTCAACAGCAAATGGCACTGTGCCATTTAGGCTCTGCAGGAGGGTTGGGTTTGGTCTTTTTACCTTTCAAAAATTATGCAGAACTGACACTGTTAGAACTTAAGGGAGTTTGTTGGGCAGCAAGAAGCTGTAAAAATATTGTTGGATGGAGGATTGACATTTTTCCTGTACTGAAGAGGAGTTTTGTAGCCATTTTGAGGCTAGTTTAGATAGCTGTGCTAAAGAGCAGAACACATCTGGTTTTTGAGCTAGCACAGCTCCTTCAGAGTCACAGGGAAACAGGCTTTTACCTGACTTTGCCCAAATCTTACATGTCAGGACATGAGCTTTAGCAAAATGGTCTTGGCCTGACAGGGAAATAAGAGCTGTGGCGTGGGATCTGCCTTAGAACAGTTCTCTGTATCACACAGGCTGGGCTTTTTAACCACCTAGAGAAAAAGGTAATAAGCAAATTCTTCTTGTACCTATCCCCCGGGCCAGCACCAGCAGCTTCTCCCTGGTGATGACTCTGTGCCCAGCTCTTAACTGCAATTGAAAAAATCACATTAATGACCAAACACTTCTGCTGCCTGCAGGGGTGAAGTACAAAAGGTTTTCTTGCCAATCTTGCAATCTCCTTTCAGTCCCATGGAAGTGCTGGTGTCTGACATGGTGTCCACCCTGGAGGCCAGGGATGCTGGTGTCCACTGGTGATGGCCACAACAGAGCCAGGCTCATTCCAGCAGGACAGGCAGAGGCTGCCCTGGAACGAGAGAATGCTGAAGTAGGAGGGCAGTAGCTCATGGGGTGGAAAGAGGAAATGATGCCAGGATGCTGGGGAGCTGCTGGGGCAGACTGGGCCTGCCAGGAGAGTCCCCACAGCCCACAGCAGGCTGGGCACCCACCCAGGCGCTCTCTGGGGCTGTATTTTAAAATTAAAGCAACAACAGAACAGCAAGAAGATGACCCCTAGCCCTTAAAATGGTAGGCAGTGTGTGACCCTCCAGTAATCAGGTCCTAAGATGCTGCTGCATCTGCTTTATCCTCCCAGCTCACATGACTGAGTGGCACCCACACAGCCCTCCCCAAGGGACAAATGCCACCGGGCCACCTTCCTCCTTCCTGGCCCCAGCACGTCTGCACATTGCATAGCTGCCAGCTTGCCTTCCCTTGGGGTGGGAGGTGTGCCCTGCAGGGAATTTGGGTGGGTGTCCTATGGTACTCACCCTGGAGCAGGAGCCCTCCTGGGCAAGATCGCTGGGGAGGGGGTCAGCCTCTATTAGGGCCAGCCTGCTGGGGAAGACGTGTTTGGGATCCCCGCGGTGCCCGGCAGGCAGATGCGTGGCAGGAGCTATATTTGGAAGGTGCCATTTGGTTCCCTCCCCGGATGCTGCAGCAAGCTGTCCCCAGAGCTGGCCCTGACGCTGCGTGTGCATCTCCCGAGCACCAGCACCCCCCTCCCCGGCCCCACAC
>VWZN01002460.1:73833-137648 GCA_013396955.1 Regulus satrapa | reverse complement strand
TTGGAAGGGGCTGCCCAGAGAGCTGGTGGAGTCACCCTCACTGGAGGTGTTCAAGGAACAGTGGTGTGGCACGCAGTGCTCTGGGCTGGTTGACAGGATGCTGACCCATCAAAGGCTGGACTTGGTGATCTTGGAGACCTCTTCCAAGGTCTTCTTCTTGGAAGCCATTTCTTGAACACTTCCAGGGATGGTGAATCCACCAGCTCTCTGGGCAGCCTGTTCCAATGCCTGGCCACCCTTCCAGTGAGGAAATTCTGCCTGATGTCCCACCTGAACAGTGCAGCTTGAGTTCCCTCTCCTCCTGTCCCTGCTCCCTGGAGCAGAGCCTGATCCCCCCGGCCATCCCCTCCTGTTAGGAGTTGTGCAGAGCCATAGGGGCTCCCCTGAACCTCCTTTGCTCCAGGCTGAGCCCCTTTCCAGCTCCCTCAGCTGCTCCTTGTGCTCCAGACCCTTCCCCAGCTCTGTTCCCTTCTGTGGACACGCTCCAGCCTCTCAATGCCTTTCTTGAAGTGAGGAGATGATGCAGGAAGCACCAGAACCCAGGGGAGAAGTTTCCAGAGGCTGAAGGAACCACCTCCAAACCCCAAGAAATCCCCTTGGGAGCAACCCAGGGAGCCCAGGGAATAAGCTGATCATCTGCGGGGGCAGGGAAGGAATTTGTCACCATCTGCCTCTTGTCTCTCTGCTGTGGGGAGTAATAAGCAAGTGAGGAGGGGAGGATTCAGCAGTGTTATTAGGTGGAGAACGGCATTATTCCCCCTGTCTGCACCGTATAAATGAGTGTGTATTTTTCATAATGGGGGAATACATGCAGGGAGAGAGAAAAAATGTTTTAAAAAAGAAAGAAGGAAAGGGGGGAGGGGGGAAATGAATCGATATAACAGAAGCATTAGGGCACTCAGGGGAGTGTTTTACTGGGGCCATTAATATACTTCTCAGGTGGTAAAAGCCACTTAGCCTTTAAAAATGATAATGAAATGTTAACTACCCAAAGCATTATTGCTGAGTCACGGAGAGCCAGGCAGCCCTTCAGCTCCCATCTGATCGAGGGGTGCTGGCAGGGCTCTCGCCAGCCCCGGCCAGCTCAGGGATCCAGCACATCCCGCCTCCCTGGCACATGGGAGCCCAACTGCAGGCAGCCGTGCACTGCTGGTACGGCTGTTCCAGCACGGGCACCCCTGCCAGCCGTGCCCTCGGCCCAGCTCCTCGCCCACCTGGCACTGGATCATCCATCCAGCCCCAGGCGACCCCCGATGGCACAGGGGGACCCAACCACGGAGGGCAGGGAGGAGCGAGGAGGAGCAGACCCAAGCACTGTGGCCACGCTGCTTCCAAGGCAAAGGGAGCAACGTGGGAACTGGGAAGGCCACCCCCATTTACAAAGGACTGTGCACAAGGACATCAAGCCTGTGCAGGAATGAGATGTGCAAGGGCATGAGGTTCCCTCTTGGCTCTCAGGAGAGGCACAAAGCAGCAGTGGAGCCTCTTAGAGTTTTAGCCTACAAACCCTTGGTGACTGCAGGTACCTGGCTGGTAACACCCTAAACCACTTGACCAGCATGAGATCCTGGAGACCTCCTTGTGTTGATGGAGACCCCCATGTTGATGAAAGTGCAGAGTTTTGGAGGCACTGGGCACCCCAAAATTACTGACCAGCTCTGAAAACTGGGGGACAAGTACCGACTGGTGGGGTTTTTTTGTTGGCTTTTGTATTTTTTTTTTCCCCAATGGAAGAAGTGTGGGTTCACCCTGCAAGGGAGCAGGAATTCTAATTTCTCATCTTTTATGTATCTCTGACTCTTACTTGATTGCAAAGGGGCCAAACAGCCCCCCATGGTGTCACATGAGGAAATTCAACAGGCTGGCATGGTCCAGCGAGCTGCAGTGTGAGATGAAGGTCTTCTCCTAGGACGATTCAGTGCCCAAGCAGAAAATTAATTTCCTTCCATCCATCTGTATATGACCCAAAACCTTCCCTAGTCAGGGAGATTATGAAGTTTTTTCACGAGTGTGGATTGAAAGTCAGAGGTAGCTGTGAAGGATGCTGGAGGAGGATGGGGGCCCCTGGGGGGACAGGGAGCAGCTTGGCTCCTGGAGGCACACCATCACTCTCATCCACTGCACCTGCTTCAGGCACTACTGGAGACCTATTTCCAGGGATTCTTTTCTTACTTGGGTGTGTTTTCACCTCTGTTAGGGAGGAACTGGCAGCACCTGGAGCAACCAACCACCTCTCTTTACCCCTTTTAGCCCCACACAGAAGTCACTGCATTTGCAGCAGTGGGATTTATTTGGGAATGCTGGCTGTGGCACAGATCCTGGTAACTGCAGTGTACAGGGCAGAGTTAAGGGTATTACAAAAGCATGTCTGGGACTCTTGCATACCACTGAGCAGGTTGTGAGTGTCCCCAGCCATTCTGGCTGGTCAGAGGCTGTATTTTCACAGTAGCTTGGGGGGGAAGGTCCTGTTCACCAGCATCTCTCTGGGAATGCAGCCCCAAGGTCAGTCTGACCTGCAGATGATGCCAGTCCTCCTGGAGCCCAGGGAAGGGCAGTGCAGCGGCAGCTGGAGCAGCATGCCCAGCTCTATACCTGGGAGGGGCAGATGGAGGAATAGGAACCCTTCCCACCTCCCTTCCCGGCCTCACCTCCGTGCTTCATCCTCTTCCAGGGGAAAGATCAGCAGGAGGCAGCTGTGATCTCTCAGGTCCTGCTGGGACCCACGCTGGCAAAGCCTGGGTGTGCATGATGGAGGCAGGGTCATCCCCGTGGAGCCTCCAGGCGAGCAGGAGGCTGCTGTGCAACCCTGCATTCCTGCCCTGCAGCTGGGGCTGTGCCCTGCCCCTAACCCAGAGAAGGCCGAGTTTCCTTTGTGCTCTGCAGAGAGCCTGCAGGTACAGCGGAAAGGGCATCTGAAGGGCATCTCCTTCCAGCGTGGCACGCTTGGAATTAAAGGACACAGAGGGCTTTGGCGTCTGCTGAGAGAAGCGGCTCTCGAACGGCGGGTCACGCCGTGCCCGAAGCCGTCGGGGAGCTGCTAAATGGGTCACGCTGCTCTGCGGGCCCGGCCAGAGCCTGGCCACGGCGTGTGGCCCGGCCAGCCCTGCTGCTGCCCGGCCCCGCTGTCCCAGAGGCAGCCCCCGAGCAGCCCCTCGCCCAACCGGCCCCACCGCTAGAACAGCGCAGCCGCCTCGCGCTGAAGCGCTTTATCCCCAGCGCCCGCTGTGAGCAAAATTGCCTGGGATCAGGTGGTGCGAGCCAATTTTTCTCGCAGCGGGGGCTGCAGGTAAAGCACCTCGGTGGAGAGGAGCTTGTGCTGCTCTGAACTTTTCTGTTGCCCGCCTGAACTCGGGGAAGAGGAGAAGGGATATTGTGTGCACTCAAGCAGAAGCAGAGAAGATGCCAAGAGAGGAGAGAAGCAGATGGAAAAGACAGAGAAAGCTCAAGATGAGGAGAGAGCAGGAAGGAAGGAGCAGAGGAAGGATAAAGCAAGAGGGAGGTGAGAAAAGAGCTGGAGCTGGGATGCCACAAAGCAGTGGCCAAGGCAGCAAGAGAGCTGCATCTTCTCTTTCTTGTCCTACAAACCAGACACAGACGTGGCAGCAGCTAATCTTGCTGGCTCGTGAACAAAAGGATTCTTTTCATGCCAGTAATCCAAGAGCTGCCATGCCACGGCTCTCCCAGCTCATCTGCTGTGAATGCACTTCTGTGGCGTCCAACTGAACGGGTTAGCAAAATAAAGACAGATGGCAATGGATTAGCTCTAACACTTCTTCTGTATCACAATGCAATCACTGCAGTCTTCTCCGCTGCCTCCTCTCAGGACAGTTTGCTTGTGCTGCAGCTGTGCAGCCACCCCGGTCACACACAAGTGTCCCAGCTCCAGAGCCACAACCCTGCAAGCAGGAAAGCTTTGCCATGGTTGTTGTCTTTGTCAGGCCAGGGAGAGGCTGTGGTCAGAGTGAAGGGTGAAGGCAGCCACCTCTCCACTGAAATGGGGCTTCTTCGGGGCAGGCTCTGAGGGCACGAGGTAACGAAGGAGATGCATTGATGAGCAGCATTTTTGACATCAAGACCTATCATCCCTAAGAGTGGCGCATGTGGGACATCAAATAATAAGACAAATATATCAAGAAACAGAAATGGGGGTGGGCACCACTTCACAAGTCAACAAGAAGACTTCTTGTCTTCTTCATTTAGTCCACTTTGCCCAAGTCAGGCTGGCTGCAGATGTGGAGCTTACAGGCCCAGGTGATGTGATGGGAACATGCATTTCTGATGGACACAAGGTGTTCTGGAGCCAGCCTGGCTTTGTTTAAATTAGGACACTTTTCCTACGGTTTTCCAGCCAGAAGCTATTTGGGAATTCTACACAGAGTTCCACTCAGACTTGAGCATCAAGTCTCATAAAGAGCTGATCTTTACAACTTTCCTTTCCAACTGCATGAGTTGTTTGGGCCCAGCTGTCTCCTGCAGCAAGGGAAACTTCACCCTAACATCTCAGTGGAGCCTGTCTAAGTTCCATTTTACTGAGTTTGGCATCTCTGGTAAGTGCAGGGATACCCAGGTTCCTGAGGGTGGACGGGATTCTGTGCTGCTGAAGGAGCCCCCAATCTCATTCAGTCACCTCATGGGATATCTTCAGCTCTGACCCTGTGATTTGGGAAACCACCCCTTCTGAATCCTCACCCAAGAGCAGCACATGAGCCAGCAGTCCCATTTTGTGAAGAAGATGCTTTTTCCCATGAAACCAAATATTTCTTAGAAGTCCTGTCAGGTACAATTCAACCAGTTTTTCTGTCACTGGTCACCTAGAGCTCATATATACAAAAATGACCAAGAAACCTGAAAGTCTTGCTCCCTGAAAAACACTGAGACTTAGTTAATCCTCTTGACAAGAAGATATCTTGTCTGCATTGTCTTTGGACTTGTCCAGTTTATTTACAGCCTATTAGAAAGATAAGGCTCCAAGCAGCCTGATTTAGTCTTTAAATTAGCCCTGCTTTGAGCTGGAGGATGGAGCAGATGACTGCTCAAGGTCCTTTCTCGACTCCCTGTCTGTAAGGGAAGATCCCACTGGGATGCTGTAACCTTGCAGCTCAGAGCTGAACCTGCCTGATGGATGTTCTGAGTGTCCAATCCTACCTGCCATCTTAACCAAACTGTGTTCCAGGGATATCCTTATGGATGTCCTTTGCTATTTTCTGTGGATATTTGAGCAGTAGCATTCATGATAATCTTACTTATGCCTAAAAATATCAAGTTTCTCCCAGGATGTGCTGGAATAATTTACTGGGTTCAGTTCTGGGCCCCTCACTACATGACACACATGGAGGTGCTGGATGGTGTCCAGGGAGGGGAATGGATCTGGGAAAGTCTCTGGAGCACAAGTCTGATGAGGAGTGGCTGAGGAAGCTGGGGGGTTCAGATCCCAGAGCAATGATGGAGCCAGTGTGTGGAAGCACCTCTGTCAGCCATCACAGCACTGCCCACAGGAAAATCCTGAGTGAACAGTGAGCAGTGAGATCATGGACGATGTGAGGTGGAAGCAGGATGCTTTGGGGAAGGTAGGTGACCCCTGAAATGAGCTCTGACAAAATCCTGGTGCTCTCTGCACTCAGCTGTGTCCATCCAAGATGAGAGGGAATGAGGCTGGTAGGAGCTTGGCTCTTGCTGGAGCCGCACATTCCTGACAGGCTGAGCAGTTCTACAGGAAAGGCTGCTTGAAGCAGGGCTGTCTGCAGTCCCCTGCATCCCTCCCCTCTGGGAAAAGCCCTGGGAGAGCAGAGGCAAAGGTGTGGTCCAAGCAGAGCTGTCAGTGCTCCTGCTGAGAAGGAGGTTCACTGCAGCACCAGGGACCAGCCTGCCTTGCCAGGCAGGGACAGTGCAGGATGAGATCTTCACTGGACAACTACTGATACTGATATTTTTATCTCAAGGAAGCAGAAATCAGAATTATACATCCCAGAGCCCAGCCCAGAAGGGACAAACACTTCCATCACCATGACAGCATTAGGAGCTGGCCCTGAGCAGGGCCAGGACACCCACTGGAAACACTGGGGAAGCAAAACATCAAACAACCTTCCACAGTCTGAACTTCTTCAACACAGAGCAAGGCATGTTTCCCCTCATAAAATGTAAGATTCATTCCTTTCCTGCTGGCATTCTGAGCTCTGCCAAAGCCAGGCTGAGCGGGCAGCCTGGATTTTGACACTTCCTGTCTTCAGGGCGCTTGAATTTTTTGCAGCCTCCTCTTTGTGTTTGCTTTTTCTTGTGCAAGGTGGAATTGGACAGGCAGCCAAGCAGCAGGCACCGAGTGCGTGCTGATGACAGCCTGCCAGGGTGTCCCGGGCTCCTCCAGGATGCTGACAACAGACAAGCCATTATCACCCCTCCCATGCCTAGGAAGGGTCTTGCCAGGGGTGATTGCAATCACAGCCCTCAGCACAGCTTTCCCTGCGAAGCACATGCAGCTTTTAGGGATGCAGTTTGACTGTGTGGGAACCAGCAACAGCTCCTTTGCCACCTGACCTGCTCAGAGGCTGCCTCCAGCTGCTCTGTCCCACCTTTCTGCTTCCCAGAATGCATTCTTTCTGCATTACCCCTCACCAGCATTGTGGCCTCCCTCACTTTGCTGCACTCCTGCCACAATTGCCAAGGGCTCCTGGTGACTCAGCCAGGAAAGCCTGGCACTTTGGACGCTTGTGTCCTCCTAGGGAGGGGCTGGTTCTCTTGGCTCTGCTCTGCAGCTTCCCTCACATCCCAAAACAAAAGGCAGTTGCTGCTGCCGATGCTGCAGGTGGTGATTCAGCCTCTGCCCTGCCAAGGCCTCCCAGGAGACCAACACCTGGATCCTGCGAGTGAAACTCCAGCACACAGCTCTGCTCCCTGTAGTGGCCACAGTCATTCGGTTTGTAATCAGCTTGGGAGGAGGTGGGGAAAAGGGGAAAAAGGGGTCATTGAGGTGGACAGAAATATTTTAAGGTTCATCCACAGCAAAACCATGGATTTGGGATGTGAGGGAAGGGAGCTGCAGCCAGCACAGGATCATCTCCCTCATAAACCTCCTAAGGCAGTGCTGCAATTTGCATCTGGATGCATTTCATCCCCTATCAATGTTCATTAGCAGCTGCCCAGCACTAAGCTGCCTGCTTGGGAATAATTAGTCCCTTTCTCTGAAGGTCACAGCAGTGCTAACATCATAACTTCCCTTTCTTTGAATGTGCTGGATTCTATGAGCATCCTTTCAAGTGCTCCTGCAAGGGGTACCTGGAACACACAGGCAGTAGGGCAGCACGGACGGCCAGCTTGGTGCTGCTGGGGTTTATTCTTACATCAAATATCAAAGCTACATGACAGCTTTGCTGCTTATCTGAAGACAGCAAAGATCTGGAACAGAGGGGGAAGAATGAAATAAACCTGAGAGGCAGTGTTCTGTTGGAGTGTTTGCTCCTATTGTAAGCTCAGGACTCTTCATTCAGTCATCCACAGACAGAACAGCGGCTCCAAGACAGGGTTTTAGGTGGTTGGGTCACCATAACTCTTCCTTGCCCTCGAGCCCATGGGCTTGAGCACTGAAAAGTAATTTTCAGTGACTCATGCGTCAGTGTTAGCCAGCCAAGGGAGCCCCAGGGGCTGCGTCAGCTTTGAAGAGGCTCTTCAGAGAATAGCCTGTGCAAATGGGGCATGGGAGCTGCTGCTTCTCAGCAGAGTGGCCACCTGCTGGGGTTTGTGGCCAGCTTGGGGAGGCTGCTGCTCAGCCTCCCACAAGACAGGAATGCTCCACTTCCCACCCAGGATCCACCACTTCCCACCCGTGGGCACAGAACTCCAGAGCTGCAGCCTCTCCCAGGACTGGGCTGATCTTCCTGGCAGCTGTGCCTGTGGTCAGGAGGCAAAGGGGAGCTGGGAGGGTGTGTGGTAGTTCCTTCAAGGCCTGGCCACACTGCACAGCTCAGGACAACTTCCACCTCATTTCCTCTGGTCCCAGGCCACAGCAGACACCTCTGCAGGATGTGAACTTTGGCACCTCTGCCAGGTGGCTCTGGCTGCCCTTGAGAATTCCTTTGCTGCAATGTCTCTTTGCCAACTTGTGGCCATTGCTCCTGGCTCCTCCAGCCCTTCCTGCTGTGGTTATTCCCTGTCTCCCAGAGGGCAACAGATGTGCAGTGCAGGATGAGAGATGCTGGCTCACAAGGGCTGTAGCAATGTGACTTTGGGCTGATTTCTGACTTCCTCAGGGTGCTCTGCTTTGTTCTCCATGAATTTCAAGCAAATTCTCTTCGGGGCATGGTACAAGGTGTATTAGTCCTCCTTCGGGTCAGGATGCTGATTCCAAGGCCAAACCCAGTCCGATTTCATGAAGAAGAATTCCCAGCACAGACAAAAGCCAGCACAGGAAGGTCCCACCACAGCAAGGACCTGGAGCAGCTGGAGCGAGTCCAGAGGAGGCGCCAGGATGAGCAGAGGGATGGAGCAGCTCTGCTGGGAGGAAGGGCTGAGAGGGCTGGGATTGTTCAGCCTGGAGAAGAGAAGCTTTGGGGTGACCCCGTTGTGGCTTCTAGTACCCAAAGGGAGCCTGCAAAAAAGATGGAAAGACCATTTACAAGGGTCTGGAGTGATAGGACAAGGAGAAATGGCTTCTCACTGAGAGAGAGTGGGTTTAGAATAAATATTAGGAAGAAATCCTTCTCTCAGAGGCTGATGAGGACCTGGCACAGGTTGCCCAGAGCAGCTGTGGCTGCCCCATCCCTGAAGTGGCCAAGGCCAGGTTGGACTGGGCTTGCAGCAACCTGGGCTAGTAGAAGCTGTCCCTGCCCATGGCAAAGGGTTGGAACAAGATGATCTTTAAGGTCCCTTCGAACCCAAACCATTCTATGGTTGTATGAATATGACATTTGTGTAAATAGGACACAGCAAGTCTTTGTTGCACTGGAGTAACCTGTTTTTTAATACTTTAAATAAGGGAGTAAAGTGTAACCTGGAGCCTTTTCCATTTCCCAGGCCCACAGATAATTGTTTTACTCAATTGAATCCATGCAGAGACAGTTTCTTATTAAGCAGACAAGAGGTACTCTATCTATTAAAACCTTGCATGAAGGTGAAGCGTGTTTTGGTGTCTCTGCAGAAGGCTCTGTTGAGACAGGGGCTGGCTGCATTTTGTGCTTTATGCAGCACCTAGGAAGGCTGGAGTACAAAATCCAACAGCTGCGCTCCCTGGCGTAGGATGCCAGTGCACGCCCAGCATCGTGTATCAGTGCAGCTGTGGGTCACTGTGGGATGACTTGATGATGAGAGACTTGCATAGGAAATGAGAGAAAATAATCAGGCATTGAGTGCTGGCTGCTCCTTCCAGCCCTGCTCTGCCCCCAGGTCACTGTCAGCAGCTGAAGCACCGATGGCTGCTTGCGAGCTCTGATCCAGCACCAGCTCTGGGGCTGTCCAGGCGTTCTGGGCTGGCTTCTGTTTGCTTTATTCGGGTGCTGAGATGCGTACCGAGATGAACAGTACATCTACAACCCACAGGATGCTCTGGGCTGAGCAGCCCCTCCCTGTCCACCTGCAGCTCCCTTTCCCATGCGTGGGGTCAGGTCTCCAGTGGAATCCTGGGTTCTCCTGTGGAATATCATCATCGTCTCCAATGTGGCTGCTGAGCACTTCTGAATTGACTAAAACTCCCATTGCTGGTGGGATGCTGGCAGATGCTCTGCATCCAGCTGATCTGGCTCTCAAGAAAGACACTGAGGTGCTGGAGTGAGCCCAAAGAAGGGCAATGGAGCTGGTGAAGGGTCTGTGATTCTGTCACAGCTGGACATTTCTGTTCTTCATCCCCAGCGGTGGCTGTGCAGGTCATCCTGTGCTCTCTTAGGCTAGAAACAACCTACTCCTCACTCCCCAAGCCTTGCACATGTCTCAGGCTTTCCCTTCTTGCAGCTCCCCAGCCCAGCCACTCAGGATCACAGCTCCAGGATGGGCTGGGGCACTATAGGGAAGTGCTGAGTGTGCCGGGCTGGCAGAAATTTTCATCAATTCATGAATAGCTTTTAAAGAAAGGCTGTTTCATGTGGTTCCCCACATAAGAACCAGTGGAGTAGTACAGAACAGTCCATCTCAATCCTCTCAATTCCATGTGCCACTGAGCCCCACTGAGAAAAACCCCAGAGCCTCTCATGCAACCTTCTCCCAGCCAGCTTTCCATGTTCCTTCATTTCTTCTATTTCCCCTCCTTCTGAGGACTTGCTTTGTCCCTGTAGGGCTGTGCTTGTGTGTCTGGGTCTTTGTTGTAATTTCAACCAGCTTTTGGCTCTCAGGACAGACTCTCTAAAGAAAAGGCAAGACGAGGCTCTCAGACCCGTGCTCTGTTCTGTACACACTTAAATGGTCCCAAAATTTTATTGTAAACTCATTCAACTAATTTTGTTTGCTCCCTCCCATCCAGACCTCAGTGTCTCTTGGGGCCTTGCTACCCACAGGTCCTTCCTTTGCATGAAAGGGGGCAACAAATTCTTTCCTACATATTTAAACCTGGCCATGACCAACTCATGGCAGCATTGACTTAGAAAGATTTATTTAAATTCATTGAAGGGTGAAGGCAGTGTCCACTGATCTGATAGCAGAGTTTGATTTTCATGGACGTAGGATCTTTGGTTTAATAGGTTTTCCAGGCACCATGGTACAACAGTTCTCCTTTGAATGCAACAGGACTGGGGAACTGACCTCTCCTCTGTGCCTCTGAATGCCCCCCTCAGTTCCTCTGCTAGTAATACAGAGCCTGAATATTTCACCATTATTGGAAGATAGTTTAATCCTCTTTGTAACTTGGCAGAGCAGATTAGAGTTTCTTCTATATTAAATTAGAGGCTTCTCTAAAGCATCCTAAAAAGAGCTCATTTCATTAGCATGCTGTTGATTTATTATTTATAATGACTGTTTACAAAACAGCCTGTGAAGATGACGAGGCCCCAGTCAGGTGACTGCATATTTCTACAGGCAGATCCAGCCCTCCAGAGCAACCTGCATGCCTGGGCTCTGCAAAAAAAATTAGCTGCTGATTAGAACTGATTTGCAAGGAGAGTTAAACATGCTAATCCAGCTCTGGCTGGAGAAATGTTGTTGTGATGAAGCTCACTGGGGATCTTAACTGGGGGTTTTAGTGATGTTTGCCATGGGCCGTTCACGTTTGTTTCTTTCTCAGGAGCATGGAATCCCAGAATGGGTTGGGTTGGAAGGATCTTAAAGGTTCTTCAATCCCACCCCCTGCTGAAGGCAGGGACACTTCCCACTATCCTGGAGTGCTCCAAGCCACGTCCAGCCTGGCCTTGGACACTCCCAGGGGTCCAGGGACAGCCACAGCTTCTCTGGGCACCCTGTGCCAGGGCCTCAGCACCCTCACAGGGAAGAATTTCTTCCTAATGGCATTGGTGAGGCAAGAATTGGTGCAGTCCCATATTGTCCCTTCCTGGTCTCTTCCTCTGAGCTCCGTCATTCAGTGGACTGGTCCCAGAATCCTGACCCTCCTAGGAGGCTGGTGACATTTTAGCATCTTCAACCTAAGCTGGAGTCATTGAGTCTTCTGGGCCTTGAAAGGAGCCTGGGCAGTACTGTCCCTTCACTCCCCTCCTATGCTGGAGGGGTCTCTCCAAGGCCACTTTTTCAATAATTTGCATAGGTTGAGCTGATTAGCAAAAGCCTGATGAGTGCTGGGCTTGATTCTCATGGTTTGGGTGGTTCCTTTACCCTGCACAGCATTGGGGGGGAGAGGTCAGGAGTTCCCCAGGGTGGAGCATCCCTTCCTTCAGCATCAGTCACAGAACCACCACCCAGAGCAGTGGCTCCTGAGCCTGCAGCTACTGGAGAAATGGCCAGGGATCTCTGGCTGTGCTGAGGCTGGCAACAGGAGGAGATGGATTGCTCTGTTGCCAGAGCTCTGCTGCAGTGATGCAGCCTGCGAGCTCCAGGCAGCAATGCCAACATCAAGTGTTAGGCTGATGGTGCAGGTGCTTTGCTCTAAAGGAACCAGGCTGGGTTGGGCTCCTTTTTCGGGAGGGACTTTCTCTACTCTTTGTTCTGCACCTCTGGTAACTTCTGCTTCAGAGAGTCACTCAAAAAGTCACACCTAGACAGCATCCTTTGGCCTTCAGGAGGAAAACACCCTTCCCAATCCTACACACAAAGGCAGAAACCTGACAGAGAGAAGCCAAAGATCTCTCCTTGAGGCTGGGCTTTCAGTACTCGTCCTGGAGGCAGAAGGTCTCACCCCCTCCAGGAGGACTGTGCAATCTCTGCAGGGCTCATAAAGCCACATCAGCTGCTAAGTGGAGGTAGCACAAAAAGTTGTGGCTGCTGCTAAATCACAAATCTCCCATGCAGGATGGAGAAAATGCCCCCAAATCAGTATGGTTTGCTGTTGATTTTGTCATTTTTTGGGGTTTTTTTTTGTTTGGTTTTCTGTTTTTTGGGGTTTTTTTTTTTTTGTTTTGTTTTGTTTTTTTTTAAAGAGAACATATTTTTTCCAATCAGATGATAAAGGAATGGGACCAAGACTGTTTCAGCACAGTATTCTCCTCTACATCATTTTTCCTCCAGAGGAAGCTCTAAGGGAAATCTTCAGACTGTATCCAGGTCACAGCACAAGAAGAACGTGGACCAGCAGGAGTAGAGGAGGCCATGGAGATGCTCCCAGGGCTGGAGCCCCTCTGCTCTGGAGCCAGGCTGGGAGAGCTGGGGGTGGTCACCTGGAGAGGAGAAGGCTCCAAATAGACCTTAGAGCCCTTCTGGTGCTCTGAGGATCAGAGGGCTCACTAGTCCTGCCACTGGCACCTCTTTGTCCTGTGCACTCTTGGGGTAGCTTGTCAAAGGGTTCCATGCAGCTGGAGAAAATTCCATCTAATTTAATCAAGCTGCCTGCTGAAATCCCAGGTGGTTCCTGAAAAAGAAGATAAATCCAGTCCTTTTTCCTGAAATGGGATGTCTGAATTCAGCTTATTGGATGGATCTCCTCTGCTCCATCTTGGACCTCAAGTCCCTGTCTCTGTGTTGGGCTAGGAGACAATTTTTTCTGCCTTCAGACACACCTCCAGGACTGCTTGAAATTCCAGGATCAGCACATCCTTGGTTTGGTCTCTTCTGAAATGAGGGTCTTAGCGTGTTCAGTGGCATGTAACTGAGACACAGAGCACTTGGATGGGAAATCAAGGGCAGCGCTTTCTGCACAGGTACCTATGGCTCCGTGAGCTTGAGACAGAACAGGGACTCAGGGCTTTTTGTGTCAGATAGATTCACGTTCCCAAGCCAAAAACCCCTTTCCTACACTGAGAGGCTTCATCTGATTTTCACACGGCCCTGGGGAAGGCACTGGGTTCTCCCATTCCTGCTTTTCAGATGTGCTAGGTCACCCTCGGGTCAGCTCTCCCTCTGCCACGGCACCGTCCCCGCAGCGCTGCCTTCTCGCTGTGACACGGCACGTGGGACACCACCTGCCATGGCAGTGCTGGCACTTCCCACGCTGGGAAAGGCTCGAGTCTGCCTAAGGATGGGCAGAGGCACCAGCAGTCGGGATGCACAGTCGAGGAGTTTTGCCTCCTCTCCTTGAGTGACAAATTGTTTGTGAGCAGGTCCAGGCCTCTTTGCCCTCAGCCTTTCAAAGTTTTTATTCCATCCTCCCATCCATCCCCTTGTATTTCCTCTCTTGCTAAGTCCCCTGTTTCCTGACCCAGTGTGGTTTTTAAGCACCACCACCCAAACACCCTATACATGCATCTGAGGAGTGCTGACGAGGTCACATCTGCTCTATCTTGCCAAACCATTACCATAGGCATTACCCTAACCCTAAACCAAGCCCTCTGTTCCCCTTGGCATGCCTTTGGTGGCTGCAGTGCTTGGAGCTCTGGGCTTTGCAGTTTTCTTAATCCTAACCGTAACCATAACTGCAACCTACCCTAACCCGATCTTGAATCTCAGCCCTAACCACAAGCCCAAGTATAGCCCTGTGCTCCCCTTGGAAGGCATTATGTAGCCACAGTGTGCTTGGAGCTCTGGGATTTGCAGTTTTTAGAAACCTAACCCTAACCCTAGCTCTAGGCCTAAGATTATGAATGATCCTGAAAAATGGACCTAGCCCTAAGCCTAAGCCTAGCCCAGTGTTCCCCTTGGCATGCCCTTTATAGGTGCACTGTGCTGGGAACTCTGGGCTTTGCAGTTTTCCTAGCCCTAACCCTAGCCCATACCTGAAGGACTAACCCCAAGCTGATCATGAATCTTAGCCCTAACCCAAAGCCAAACCCTAGCCCTGTGTGTTCCCCTTAGAAGCCACTATGCAGCTGCTGCACTATGGTTGGAGCTGTGGGCTTTGCAGTTTTTAGAAACCTAACTGTAAAACTAATCCTAAGCCTGTACCCTAAGCCTAACTCAAACCATTGCTGTAGACCTAACCCAAAGCCTGGGCCTGGGTTCCCCTTGCATGCCTTTGGTTGCTGCAGTGTGCTTGGAGGTCTGGGCTTTGCAGTTTTCTGAAACCTAACCCTAACCCAAAGCCTAACCCTATCCCTAACCCTTAAAGGAGGCATAACCCTAGTGCAATCCTGAAACATAGCCCTCAGCCTAAGCCTAGCTCTGTGTTCCCCTGGGCATGTCCATTATAGGTGCACTGTGCTTGGAGCTCTGGGCATTGGGCTTTTCTAAGCCCTAACCCTACCCTGCTGGACTGACAGGAGCCCAGAAGATTTTCCTTCAAGTATCTCCTCACTTCTGAGTTACTCAGGGATGTTAGTCATCATCCACACAGGGGTGATGCAGCCCTATTCTTCCCAAAGGGGTTCTCCCTTACAGGAGTTGGTACATTTTTACAGGAGGGAAATTCCTAACTGCACAAACACACAAACATTTCCTCTGTGTCTCTATTTGTTGTTGATGCTGCTGTTGTTTTTCCAGACCTGAAGGATGAGTGGTGCATCGGAACAGGAGGAAATTACCACATTGAATGGCAATAACTGGATTAAGAGATTCAGTAGCAGACTCTCACCTGTGCTGTTTATAATGCAGATTAACTATTTAATCCATCTGCATCTCCAGCTTCCATTCTCTATTCCCCTTTTCTTGCTTTTCCCTGACGTCCTTTGCTGCTCTGTGGCCTCATAGCTGGATCCCTGCCGTGCCCTCCTCCTGGGGCTGTGACTTTGCCCCCACCCCAGGGCTGGTTCTGCTCAGTTACTCCGTGGGAAGTCTCCCAAGTGAGGGCTGCGTGCTGCTGGTGCCTGACCAATGAGCCCTACAGCTGCTCGGTCTCTGGGAACCGCTGTAATGACCGTGGTGGCGGGGATGATTAATCAGGAAATGGTAAAGAAAATGCTTATAATGAAGCACTTGAATTTCTGACTTTACTGGGGGTTGCAAACTCACAAACAAGGTCATGGAAAAGAAATCCGTTGAGGAATTGAAGATGACTAAATACAAGGACTTTAATTCTGGGTCAGGAAGTCTCTAAAGCACAGACTGCTGCAGAATGAGAGGGTGTAGTGGGGAAGTGTTTGACTGTGATCACGCTGTCCTGTGTATTGGTCAGTGCTGGGGGCAGGTGCTGAGCCTTTGGACCTCTGTGTCACACCCCAGCCATGACTTCATTTACCAAATTTTGATGGTGGAGGCAGAGTGGCCCGAGCCACGTACCACGAGACAGGGGCTAAAACACCAGGCTTGGTGTGTATGTCAGCCACTCCTCCTCTCTGCTTGCACTGGCCACATCCTGTGGGAGCTGTGCCCTTGGAGAAGATGGCACAAACATCTCCAAACCTGGGCTCCCCCTTCCTGCTCGACCACAGTACAAAAGCAGGGCCCAGCCCAGGGTTCAAACCGCTCTGTCTTCTGTGGAGAGTCTTATCCAGTATCTGAAATTCCTCGGCCAGCCCAGTGTGGGACCAAGCAGGACACCCTGAGTGCCAGACTCAACTGTAAATATAAAGTGGGTTGCCTAAAGTCACAAGGGCGTGGGGGGTCCTGCTCTTTGTACTGAGAGCACACACTTCACATCCTCTTCCCTCTGGAATTTTTCACATTCTCCTTTTTTTGTCTCTGTTACTGAATCCACATAGATTATATGAATGTGAATGTACATTTTCTAAAACCCCCAAATACATCCCTGAAATGCAAAGACTGTTTTCAAACCATGGGTTTTCAAGGGGCATCTGCCACAAAGGGCTGAGGGTGGTTAATACAGCACACACCAGCCGCTGGCTGAGAGGAATAAGCAGCATTGCTGATAAGCTCATTTGATAAAGCCTTTGCTGGGCACTGCAGATGCAGGCTAAGTCCAGCCTTTAATATCTGTCCCAGCCCCACAGGCAGCGCTCTCAGACAGGGCTGCCAGGAAATATTGTAACCCTGTCCACCTCTCATGCAGCTTTCGGTGAGTCCTGACAAATCCTCACTGTGTGGTCTTACATGTCACAGCTGTCACTGACCTGGCCATAGATCACCAGCTGATACCCAAGCAAATGCAAGCTGGCACCAAGGTTTCGCAGGCAGCAGAGACCCTTCTTTCAGCTCTGTGGGGTGTCCTGGATAGTTGAAGCAATGATTATATCCCACCTAATCATTCCAGCTGGTCACAAGACCACAGGAGATGTTTTCTGCTGGAAGCTGCTGCCATTGCCCTGTGAGATTCAGTGATGGGGCTGAGTTATAACAGCCTTCACGTGCATGAGGATGTCCCGTCACGAGAAACAATGGATGGGAAGGAGCTGGTCAGGGGAAGGAAAATAGGGTGCATGTGTGGCCTCCACTGTCTGCTGGAAAAGGCACAGGTTTGCCCTGTCCCCTGGTCCTCACACCACAGGGGACTGGGTGCCTGTGGAATCCCACTGGCCTCGGGTGCTGCTGACTGCCAGGCTACAGTGACCTAACTGAGCTGATCTCACCAGCTCTCATGGCATCCTGTCAATTAGGGAATTGGGAAGGGAGGATCTGGGCTCAGGGTGTTTTCAGGACATGCAAGACATGTGCCACTTGGAATGTGGTTCATCTCCCTTCTGAGCCTGAGCAGAGATGAGCTGAAGTCTGGGATCTGCACTGGGCTGGATCCCAGAGGCTGTGATTTGAAACGCGGGGCTCTGGGATCCTTTCATGTGCTGCCCTGGAGGGACAGTGGTTGTAAAGGTTCTACACCTCGGGGGCCATCCCTGGGTTTATGGAAATGGCCTGAAACCAAGGAAAGGAGTTCCTAGTGACTTCTCCATTTAACACTAAAGCAGTTTTCCAGTCTACCCTGAGGCTGGGTTGAAAGATCCTGAAGAAAAAAAAATTGCTTTTGGATTCTGCACGACTTGAATTCAGCAGGAATATTTGAACGTCTGGTGTTGCACGTGGACATCAGGCTGTGTCTGAAGGAGCACAGGGGCATTTCCCAGCCCTTCCATCATGGTCCCTGCACGATCGGCACTTTCCTCACTGCTGACCTGGAGGTGGCAGAACCTTGGGGCTCCCCTAAACGTGCTGCTGATCCAGAAGACATTAAACCGTTATCTCTGTGTCTCACTCCATCAACATTTTTTCAGTCAGTATTAAAAATCCTTCGATGGTTTTTTAGCACAAAAGGGGAAAGAAGAGAACCTTCTATGTTCAGGACATTTGGGACATCACTAGAATTTCATCCATCTGTGATTGGCCCTCAGACCGTCATACTCAATTTATTTCTCAGCCAAAGTTTTTCAGCCATCTGCTCAAGTGGAACAGCTTCCAGCATTTATTCCCAATAGTGCTCCTCTGAGGGAGCGCATGGATTTTCTCCAGTACGACAGCATCACTATTTTCCAAAAAAACCCTCAGCCCAACCCCGCAGTGACTGGCGGGGAGCCCTCCCTGCTCTGCACCCCGACCTTGAATTTTAAGCAATTGATCAAGAAAACACAGAACAGTTTCTGTTCCACTCAGGACCACCGTGACTGATGTTTTTTAAAGGGCTCCTCTGCAGAGATGTTAATGAGGTCGCCTTGGATACTCAGCTTAAAACGGTGTCGCTTCAGCTTCTTTTATGTCAGCAATCAACAACAACAACGAAAAAATACACAACCACCCATCAGCGGATCTGCTTGAGGAGGGGTGGGGGACTCCTGGCAGGTGACTGGAGCAGATAGCGATTCACAGTCCACCTGCTGCCAGCAGTTCGGTGCTGAGCCTCTCTGATTGTCTGCTGGAGCATCAACACAATGATCTCCATAATTATTATCTCCTTAAATTGAAAAAAAAAAAAAAAAAGACAGATTAGAATAGCCTGATTTTTTCCAGCCATCCTATTGAAAGTGCCCCAGGAAAGGAGTTCAAATTGGGAGTAATAAGAGGTTCAGGGACAGTCAGGGAAATAAAAGCAGTTTCTCTGTGTGAACAGAGGAGAGGTTGTGTGTCCTTAGGGAATTGTTTGCTGGGGTGAGACCCACTTGCATTAGTCCTGCTCAATGAGTTACCATCCATCAGCTGAGCTGCGAGAGTGGGCCATGTCCAGGCTGGAAAAGCAGGGGGAGAACACCCGAGACAGGAACACTGGGCAGGTGCACTCCATGCTTTGATGATCTACGTAACACAGCACTCACCATGACTCCAAACAAAGTTGCTTGGCTTCTCTGAACCTCAGTCTCCTTCCTGGTGAGATAGGGTCTATTCAGCACCACTGAATTTCACTGGAGTTCCAAAGGAAAATGTGGAACCACTGATGGAAAGGCATGAGCAAGTTCAAAGGAGTAGCTTTGGCAAACACACCTTTACATATGAAGCAAGATCAGACTAATTCCTCGATTAGCAGTTAGATTAATCACTCTAAAAATGTTTATTACAACTTTTTAATATGTTTACTACTCCACTTATCCAGTTCATAGGAATATAGAGGACCTACTTCTCTAACTCTCACCAGTAGTGACCAAACACAATGACAGAGAGCATCCTCCAAGCCTGAAGTAGATCGGCATCACAATGTGAGCACCCCTTTTCTTTTAGGAACTAGAAGGTGAGCCTGGCACTCTGTCTCGGGTCTCAAAGCCCACACTTAGGCCATAGAACAACCCAGGCTGGCTCTGCACCTCCAGGAGTTCTGTCTTTTCTATCCCTTCCTTCAGGGAGCTGCAGAAAGCAGCTTGATCTTCCTCCTACTCTCCTCCAGGATGAATAAACTCGGCTGGTTTTGCCTCTCCTTGTACCTCAACCATTCACTGGTGGCCTCTGCTGGATCTGCTGCAATCTGTCAATAGTGGTTTTGTCCTAGGAAGCCCCAGACTGCACCCAGTATATCCAAAACAATCCCAGAAGGGCCAAACAAAGGCAATTCTCAGTCCCTTGATGTGCTGCCTGCCTCCTTGCTAGCACAGCTGAGGGTGTAGCTCACCTCTGCTGCAACACAGCAACGACCCGTGTTCAGTTCAGCAATCCCATCTCCCTTCCCACAAAGCTGCTTCCCGTCAAGCTGCTTCCCAGCCCAGCTCTCCCCTGGCCTGTCCCGTTCCCTCGGGAGGTTATTCCATTAGGACTGTGCACTTGTCTGCCCATCTCTCCACTCCCTCTGAACAGCAGCTGCAGCCTCTTGGGTGTCAAGCGCTTCTCTCCCTGCTGCTTCCTTTGGTGGCATCTGCAAACTTCCTGAGAGTGTGCCCAATTATCCAGGCCATCAGTACCGGGATCTCAGCAGCAACGAGGCCAACTGGGCTCTGTACTGCTGATCATCACCCTGTGACTGCAACAGTCCAGCCTGTCCTCCGGCTTCCTCCTTTCCTATTTATTGGGCTCATGTCTCCCAGTTTGGCTCTAGGGAAAGTAAGCACTGAAAGCTTTACTGCAGGCAAGGGAAACCCCTCAATATTAGTTATTCCCCCTGCACCCTCACAGCCAGTTTTTTTCTTGCCTTTCTACGTAGTTGGGTCCATCAGGCATGATGTGACCTTTGTTTTGCTGAGCTCAAACCAAACCCATCCCTGATTGGCATTCTCCTACCCAGATCAACAGCATTACAATTGCACTGGTACTACTTCTGTACGAGAGTCACAGAACCACAGAACTACAAAATCACTCAGGTTGGAAAAAACCTCAGAGATTACCGAGTCCAACCTGTGGCTGAAAACTACTCTGTCAGCTAGACCAGTGTGCACTCCTTACCTGAACACTCCCAGGGATGGTGACAACCCAATGCTTGACAACCCTTTCTCTGAAGAAATTCCTTAACCTCCCCTCACAGCTTGAGGCTATGTTTCATCTGAAGGTTGTGTTGATCCTGCAGTAGGCATGGTCTGTGCATACAATCAGAGCTGCTCCTTCATCCAGAGACTCTAGAGCTCCTTGTCCAAATAGACAGCGTGGTAGGAAGACAAAGAAAGGTGGGACCACCAGGGATCATTAGTCTGAAGTTGGATGTTATGGTGGTTTAGTTAAACTTAGAACAGTTGTGTGGACAGTCCTACTCACAATGGAAAAAAAAATAAAAAAAGGAGCTGAGTTTCTTTTCTCGTTTATCATGGACATGAGGTAAGCCAGGATGAGTGGAGGCTACTTGAATTCTGCACAGGAATGTCCACATAGACAGTTTAATGAAGTTTAGCTAATCCAATTTGCAAAGGTTAATTCAGATTCATTTTCCTGGTTGTCTCTGTGTAGATAAGGCCAAGGTCACTTCCCCAAGGTGACTGGCTGAGCCAGGCACAGGATCCACACTTTCTTTCACCATTACTTTCCCAGGCTGGTTCGTCCCTAGCCCTGCACAGTTTCTCACACTTTCCTCCATCACTGATCCTTGCTGATCAAGATCACAACAAATCCTTTTCCTGGGTGAAGTGGAACAGGCCCCGCCGTTCCTGTGGCCACAGCTTGCACTGCAGCTTGGAGGTGAATTACATCACACATACAGGAGCTGGTGATGCTAAAATCCCTCCTAGGAATCCAGAGCAGCCCTAGGATCCTGCTGGTAGAGCTGGGCACTTCCAAGCACTCCAGCTGGCTGACAATGCAGATCTCCTAAATCATCCTGATGCTGTTCTTTCTGACTCTTCTGGGCTCTCACGTAGATGACTACAGTTATCCAGAATTTCCCAGCAAAAGCAATAGAGACAGATCAGGAAATGAACGTCCCCTTTGCCACCCTGCCAGGTGCAGACTGACGGGACCTGATGTGTGGGGACATCTGTCCCACAGCTCTTTCAGCAGGGTTCTCGCCTCTGCTTCTCAGCATCTGGTGCTGGGCCCTGCAATGCCTCAACTACTCATAAGGCATTGAGATCCAAAGATATTTTAGAGTATTTAAAAAGAGATATATATACAATCTAACCAAAACTGAAGAGCTGCCTTTGCCTTAACGGAAAACTTTCCCAAAGGAGTTACAAGCCTAGAACAAGGAGCTAACATCTCCTAGTACATGATGAATGGGTGCAGGAGCTATTCTGAACAGCAGGCAATAGTGAATGGTTACATTTCCTTGGCCAAGATGAGGAAGCTTTAAGTAACTAATTTAAAAAAAAAAAAAAATCAATAGGAAGTCTTTTCCCACGATCTTTTGCCATGAGTCCTTGGCAATAATTTCAGTGCTTACTTCAAAGAACTGAGGTCTCTTTTCTGGGCCTCTTTCTACCATGGCAAAAGAGTTTACAAAGAGAAGTTGCTTGAGCCCAGTAGCTGGCTGTTAGCTTGCTGTTCTCTTTTAGGGAGGACTTGCAGCCCCCAAGTCCTTGTGATCAGGGTCCCTGCATGGGCTGTCCTGTAACCATGACGTGTGTCCACGTCTCTGATCTGTTGCCATCATTAGAAGGTAATTACATTTCCTCTGGACTTCCCCAAGCAATCATTTCTGATGTTTCCACACGTGGCTGTCCAGCTCCTCATCCTCTTCCCCACCACTGCAGGACCTCTCTTAGACTTGAAATTCCCTGAACTGTCCAGGGCTTGGTCCCTGCTGCAAGGACTTAAATTGGGAAGTGAAGAACAAGAGAAGAAGCAGAGGGGACAGAGAGTGGGGAGTGTGCAGGAAGCAAGGATAAGTTCTCTGCCAGCAGGGGTGAGAAGGGCTCTCCACCCTGCACTGTCACTGCAGCCTTTCCCTCCACAGCCCATGGCACAGCTGGGACATCAGCCAGTTGAACACAATCTTTACATCTGCAGAGCAGTTTCAAGAGGTCTCTCAACAAGAGTGCTGAAGGTGAGATGTCCTCTCTGTCCAGGAGGATCTGCCCATACCCTGCTGCTGCATCTAATTCACTGAAGATTTTGCCTCATTTCACCAAAATTTTAATTCCTCTTGGGCAAGTGGGAACGTTCCTTCTCGTTGTTCTGGTTCAGCTGCTCCAAGTTAAAGCAAAGCCCAAATCTTCCCTACAATTACTAAGAAGGAACCCAGCTGCTGCCTCTCCCTCTCCATCAGTGATCTGCTGCTACATTTTGATGCTCTTCTCCTTCTCAGGAAGAAATTTGGCGGAGGCACCTGCACAGCAGACCAGGTGTGCTGTGGGGTCTGTGTTACATGTGCCACTATGTGGGAAAGACCAGCTTCCACAGCCAGCTCCCAGTATCCCAGTCTCATCTTCCCAGCCTGACAGCTTGGTAACAAGTCTGAAACAGACTCTGAGCTCATTCCCCAACATCTGCAGGAAAATTTGCACCACTGGCCCAAGAAACATTAAAGGCAACCCCCAACTCTTCCTTCCCCTCCCTCACAGCAGTCTGCCCCTTTTAGTATGCAGCCAGAATAAAAACCACAAAAAAAAAGGATTATACTACTTTCTACTATTTTTACTATTTCTACTACTCTTCCTTCCAAAAGCTTTTTGAGACAAAGCAGGCAATCGGGAATCAGATCCTCGAGGAGGTGAACTTACCTTTACTGTGGAAAAAAGGCTTTGAGCCACATCAGACCATTTCTGCTTGGTGAAGAGAGAGCCAGCCACATTTCCCTGAGTCGAGTATGATTTGTAGCATCATATTCTGGGAAGAGCATGTACAGAGGGTTAATATTAGCAAATATTTTTGGGTTTTTTGGGGTTTTTTTGGTTGGATTTTTTTTTTTTCTTAATACAGGCTAAGGAGCAGCACTAAAGACAACTTCACATTAGTGTCTGAATTGCTGGTTCTTTCTGTCTTGAACTGAAGCATCAGATAATATTTAGGTTCCTAAAAGATTTTTTTTTTAATGGGGGGAAAGATATTAATAACCCTGAGTCTATTGGGTCAATCAAGTTTATTATTTCTTGAGTAGAGCCTCAAAACCCAGGATGCAGTTTATGAGCCAGTCTAGGTGCTCAGTGCTTCCCAGAACATTCCCATGTGTTCAGTCCTCTTCCCAATGACTGTAACCCTCAGCTCCTTCCCATGGCCATAGGAGACTGCCTCATTTGTGGGTTTTCCTTTGTCACTGGCACTGACAATTTTCCCTGACACAACGTGATAATCCTTGTGTTTGAGTTCCCTGGGTAGGATGTTCACAGTGCTGTCAGTTCTGATGTCTTCTCCTATCCCTTCACAAAAGTGCTCCTTCCATTGACCTGGCATGGGTCAGGGAAAGTCTGGAAATTGAAATAAATGAAATGTTCTACAATAAAAATATCCCCTTCCAGGAGATCCCATGCAATAGGGAATATAAATTCTTTGACTCCCATTGGGACAGCAACAATGTGCAAAGGACTGTGAGGGGTGAGCATCACTTCCCATTACCTAAAGGAATGGGACATTTGTGGAAAAGTTGAATGAGCAGCCTGAAGGTCTGGGGTCTATTCCAGACCAAATGTGACCTTTAGGAGGGCTGGGATTTTTCAAGAGCACTCATCACTGCTCCAGTTCTTCTGTGAATGAAACCTTCTCGGATCACAACCAAGGAACCACCCTGTGTGCTCCTGATTGCCACCTTTAAAATGGATCAGACTCTTCTGACCTGCTTCACAGGCCAGTGCTGCTCAGCCACAGTGTCAATCAGCACCTCTGAAAAGCCCAGGTAGGAACAAGACCTGCAGCAGTGCCTGAATCTGGGCAGCTGGCAGGAGATCTCCTGTGTCTGAGTTCCAGGGCTTTGGAGATGCTGGAGCCAAGGGCAGCTACTTCCCAGCACGGGGCCCATGACACACAGTCAGTGTTAGGGCCAAGAAGTGAGGGTTTCTCCCACCCAAAGGATGCCCTCAGGCCTGCAGGTTCTGGGGGTGTTTTTCCCACTGCAGGATCGGGATTATCCGGGATGTCACCTGGGATCTCCTGTACCAGGGAGCTTTGTGGTCTCAGGGACTGAACACCCTCTCAAGGAAACGCCGGGCTCCCCAAGCTGAGGTTGTCCCAGTTTTCAGTTATTTTGCCAGTGCCAGACCTGTGAGAGGTGCTCACTCCCAGGACACCTGGAGCAGGTCCCTGGACTTATCCTGTGGCCTGTGGGAGGTGAGGCTGAGCTCAGTTCTACAGGAGAATTTTGATTTTTCCATTTGCTCGCTGCTGTTCTCCCCTAGCAAATGGATTGGGCCTGCTTGCTGCAGAGCATTTGTGAGCTCTGTTCACTTGCTGCATTGTCCTGCCCCGGAGCTGCGGGCGGTTCAGCAGGAGACCAAGTTCTCCCAGCGCCAGCTGCAGCCCTCAGTCCATGCACGCACCGCTCCCTGCCAGACTGCACTGAGAGCACAAAGGAGAAGAAAGAAACTGGCTCCTTGGCTGGTGTTTGTGTAGTTTACAAAGCCTCTTTTGCAGGGTTTCTGATCCCAGTTGGCCAGGGCTGCTGGGCTGTCCCAGCACTGCTCTGCTGCAGAGCCCAGGGAGAACAGAGCAGAGGGAGGGCGAGCAGAATCTCTCCTTGAGAGGAGGCTGGCAGGGAATGGGGACACTGGCACCTCAGCACCCTCACCAAGGAGTTCCTGTGCTGGAATCTGGCTGTCCAGCCAGGGATGCCTCTTTGCTGGCCCAGTGGAAAGCCCTGTGTGCCACCTGGGGCAGGGGGATGTGCCATACTCTGTATCTGTCATGGATGTGAAGGCTGAGGGAGACTCCCCTTCGAGTCTTGCAGTGGGGCCCTGTGCCTGGGACCCCAGACTGTACCCCTGCACCCCATGGCCCCCTTGGGCATGGCCATAACCTGCCCTGTAGATGCCAGCATGCCTGGCAGCTCTCCAGAGCTGGGTCACAGGAAGAGATGGCTGTGGCTGTGCGCACACCTGAGCTTGCTGATGCACCAGTGTCTTTATTTCTCACTTCTGGTTTTGGTCACCAGTGATGCAAAAGGTGGTTTTCCATCATATTTTTGAGGTGCTGCTGTTGGACAGTGTTTTGCTTGGGGCTGCCACTGATCATGGCTCATCTTCTGCCTGGTCTTTGTTTGATGTGAGGCTGTGAGCTCCTGGACATGGGGACAGCCCCAGGGAGGGGCAGTGCTGTCACACCACCCCCATCCAGAGGATGTATAAATGCTTCTATAAATGATCAGGATCACGTTGATCCTGGTGGGCTTTGAATTTTGACCTTGTTTGCTGGGTATGTGGGGTGCTGGACTTCGTAGCGTAGATATCTCCTCACAAGTGAAAGTTGTTGGTCCCTGAGGGAAGAACAAAGGAAAATCCTTCTGATTTGAGGGGAAAGGCTAGTGTTGTTTATTTTACAGCTCTGAGGAGATAAACAAGGTGGCAGAGTCCAGGACAAATAAAATATTCACTGAGCAAGGATGACATCTCAGAGATGGGTCTTTTTTAATTTTAAAGCCTGCAGACAGGGAGACAAGCTGACATCATGTGAGATTTTCGAAATACAGCTGGGGAGAGGCCTCCCACATGGTGGCTCTAGTACAAACCAAGGCAGGGCTGCTGAGTTTGGGCTCATGGCCACTGAGGATGGTTGGTGTCCCTGCCAGAGGCTTGTGCTGTGCCCCCCAGCGAGCTGCTCAAGAAGAAATGCACAGCCTGCTTCTCTCTTTGAGGCTGCCCCGACACGCAGCCCAGGGTCCCTGCACCCCCTCGTCACTTGGCACCCAGGGAATACACAGGGTCTGAAGGGAGGGGGGCAACCCCCACGGGCTGCACGCTGAATCCCATCCTCCGTCCTCCCTTGGGTTAAATACTGTCCTCGATGCGCTCTGCAGCCACTGGAATCAGCAGGGGACGTGCTGCGGGCTTTAGCATCAGGCTGTGCTCCTGGCGGGGGGCTGCCCTGCCCGTGAGACAGGGGGTGTGAGAGGGGACACGGCAGTGAGGTGGGGACAGCATGAATGCAGACTCCGTGTCCCTCCTGCTGCCGAGGAGTGCTGTCTGCCAGACTGCTGTCTGCAGGGACAGGGCCAGGAGGGCTATGGGGACGATGGTTCCTGCTGCTGGCAGCGCTCTCGGTCCTGGGAGAGAGAGATGGCAGCGCGGAGCCCCAGGGGCCGGGCGGCCGAGGGGGAGCTGCCGCCCCCGCGGGTGGGAGCGCTGCGCCGGCCGCCCGGGGGGAATTCCACCTCGGGGAAGGGGGCTGCGGAGGGAGGAGAAGCTCCGGCACAGCGCTGACAGGGCGAAGCCGCTGGCAGGCAGCTGTCTCCAGGGTGGCTGCAGCGCTGCAGCATCAATTAACCTTTGGGGAACTTCTGCCAGTGCCGCTCAGGCGTGGCCGCGCCTCCGCCGCGCCGAGCGATGGGGCGCGAACCTGCGGCGGCGGAGAGCTGCAGCCAGCCTGCAAAACCCGACCGGGAGCCAGCCACCTGAGCCGAAGTGCCTCTGTCTCGCTCGCCAGCCCGCGCTAAGTGCTTTTATCTCCTCTCCTTGTGTTTACGAGGGTGGCTTTCTCCTTCGCGCCGTGGCGGTGCCGCGGAATGCTAATGGAGAGCGAGTGGCGGCTGCCCTCCGCAGTCCTTGGCAGGCAATTTCCTCGGGGCCAGGCCTCCGACCCCGCTGGCTCTGCGGGGAGAGTGCGACCCCCACGCTGCAGCCCTGCCCGGACCCCTGGCCAGCGCCGTGCCTGCCCTGGCACCCGCCCAGCTCCGTGGGGCAGTGCCAAAATAGTCATTCCCCCGCCAGGCAGGGGGACCCTGTGAGACCCGAGCCCTTGCTGGCTGTGTAGCACAGATGTTCCTGCCCTGCAGCCTCGCCAGGGCCAGCGGGGAGGCCGTGCTGGTGGAGAGAGGGCTCTCGGCACGGGGTGTTGGCCCCCAGGCAGCGGTGAGCTCATGGTTCCTGCAGCTCCCTCCTGGTCACGGCTCCTGCAGCTCCATCCCATGAATCCTCTGCTTTGTGTGTTCGTCAGGCGTCTCTGGACATCTGGGAAGCCCAGACTGGCAGGTTTTAGGCACAACGAGAGGGGAAGAAATAGAAAATCACAGCAAGGCCTTAGAAGGAGCAGCAGTACCAGAGGGGTATCCTACAGGGAGAAGTCTGGCCGAGCTCGTCCATAAATCATGTGTGCTCCTGCACGCAACCTCTTCTTGGCCACTGAGCTCTGCTCTTCAGAGAGCAAGGCACTCCTTGGCCAAAGCTCTCTAAGGCAGTCAGGCATCAAATTCCTGGAAACAGGGGCTGAAAACATGCTCTTCATCCCAGCCTGATGTGATGATTCTGCTGTCAGTACCTGGGGCACAAGGGAGCAGAGCCAGGGGTAGGCCAGGCCCCTCTGGCACATGCCGCTGTCACTTTGGGAGCTGTGGCAGGGATGTGCCATGCTTCCTATGGCTGCCCCCAGCCAGGCAAGGGGCAGCAGGAGCCCTCCTCTTTCACCCTGAAAGAGATGGGCTCCATCAGGAGCAGGGAGACCGTAAGGAATCAAGAGTTTGGGGTGGTGTAGCAGGATCCCCTGGATCTCATATCACATTTCCCAAGGGCAGCTCTTCCATGAGCTCTCAGCTCAGTTGGGGCAGCATTGCCAGCACTGTCCCAGCCTCCACTGCCTGTTTCCCTGCATGCAGCATTCCCCACACGCTTCAAGGGAGCCATTTCCATGCTGCAGGGGAGCTGCAGGCAGTGGAGCCAAGAGGCAGCAGCAGCAGCACCTGGCTCCCTTCAGGTGCCCAGCCTGGAGACACCTTCACAGCCCTGCCTGCACCCCGGTCCTGCCCGGCGCCTGCCTGCGTGTGTTCCGTCACGGAAAGGGCCACGTTGGCCACCTTTCCTATGATCTCAGCCTGGCCAGAGCTGTGAGTCATCGGAAACCTGGTCCCTCTGGGGCTGAGCCAGAGCTGGCTGAACTGATGGAAAGACCACCAAGGCCTTTGGGACCCGTCTGAGCTCCACCGCTGCTGCAGCCCTCACGGCGGGGGACAGCACGTGACGGCAGGAGCAGGCTGGGATCAGCTCTGTGGGGAGCACCAGGGGTGTTGCTGCAGCAGCTCTGCCTCTCCTGCATCCCTGAGCCACCAGCAGTGGTGCTGCCTCCTTGGTGAGGAGTTCAGCTCCCATGGCACCGGGGTGGAGATCCAGCCCTGGCCCCAACCTGTGCCGCGCTTGGCATCCCCTCTCTTGCCAGATGGTGGTTTAGAAACCCCTGGGGTGGGGAAGCTGGGGAGCAGCAGGGCAGCTGTGTGGCTCCGTGAGTCTGCCACAAGGTGATTTCCAGTAAAGACAGCTCATTTCTTCCAGACAATCTGAAAACATGAGCTGGAAATATCCCCACCCATCCTTTGTAAGCAGCACCCATGGCAAGGCTTCCCCAGGGTGGGGCTGGGCTTTTGCTATCATGCAACAGCTCACGCTGTGTAGATGTTTTCTGTGTGCCTGGTAATAAGCTGCTGAAAAGACAGATAATTTACTGGCAGTAGCAAAGAGAAGTCAAAGCTATCTCTCAGTACAGCTCCACTCCTGGGTATTTCCCCCTCTGTCTCATGAGCTAGGTGATGCTGGTTATTTCAGAGACTTCCACGTACCCCTGTATACCCTTGCTACAGTCCTGCAGGGAATATCAGCTTCCCAAGACTCCTGGTGCTTGTGTCACAGTGGGTGTCTCCCTTCGAGGAGGTACCTGCCAGACTGAGAGCTACCCTGAAACCTCACTTTTCCCACCGGTGGAAACACTACAGGGGGAATTCCACCTCTAACTTTCAGATTTTCCATCTTTAGGGAAAGCCAACTGGTTTCCACCAAGTTTCAGGTCTAGCTGAAGGTGAAGGACAAGAACAGGAAGAGACAGAAATAGCATAGCCTCAAACACAAGAGAGAAGCTTGGTTGTCTTCTTCTGCTCTCTTCCTGTAAGGCATCTGCATGGGGCTGTACTTGGCCACATGGAGTGCTGGTCTCCAGCTCCTGTTTTCATTAAAATGCCAGGCAGTGGGCTCACCAATGCCTAGATCTCATTGTGGTTGTTCCTCTCTGTGTTTAAACAATGGGTAAATCCTCATTGTCCAAAACCAGCCTGAACACCAACCATCGCTGCTGGGAAACGCGACACTTTTCCTGCTTAGTGAGAAGTGCTGAAATCCCCCAGAATGTCTTTCTCCATCCTGGTGTTTCAGAGTGCTCTGACAGCATTGTGGGCATCTGGTCACGAGGAGTCTGGCACAGTCATGGCCAGAGTCTATATGCTGACTGATTTAAGCTCCTTTAAAATGATGAAGTATGATATCATCATTATATCATACTACTGTGACAGAGGTTGGGTTAAACCTGAGCAGAAACTGAATTCCCAGAGAGCAGCACATCTTATAAAATTAGGCTTAGCTAAATGCTTGTCATTGCAGGTTTAGTAATGCTGAATACAAGCAA
Organism: Regulus satrapa; assembly: GCA_013396955.1. Taxonomy (NCBI): domain Eukaryota; kingdom Metazoa; phylum Chordata; class Aves; order Passeriformes; family Regulidae; genus Regulus; species Regulus satrapa. The sequence continues at coordinate 108,017 of VWZN01002460.1, read as the reverse complement.
TAATTGCTTCAGTGTCTCATGAACTTGGTACAACTATGTGTAAGTGTGTGGCTTTACCTGTCAGCTCCTTCTTTTTAATCTGTGTCCCACATCTATGCAGCAACAGGTCCCACAGCCACCCCTCTGGGATAACTAGATATTTGCAGTTTATCCCAGAAATTCTTGGTGTCACACATGCCATGGCTCTGGAAGATTGCAGATGGTTCTTGCGCTGGACACTATGGTTGCATTTAGTGATATTTTGGGTTAGAAAATCACCTTTAAAATCTGGAACTGCTTCTGAAAGTTCTGGAAAGCAATGATTTAAGAACATCCTCTTCTTAATCTGCAGTCTGTTATCGATCTTCCACATCTCTTTCCCCTCCCAGGTCTGACTGTCTAACACTTGTATTTCAGAGATGTTCACGAACACACAGACATGGGCAGGGCTGCTTGGTGAGCACAAGTTCTATTGCAGGAACAGGTGAATGTTCCTGTCCATAAAAAACAGAGCTGGTCCAGCCCACAGGGACCATTGTGGTGTTACAGGAAAAACCTGAGAGGTGTATTTTTAGTCTTTGAAGGGTTTCCATCAATGGCTCATTAGGTTTATCGAGGCAGCAGTGATGTTGTCAAACACACTCTGCATGCCTACCCTGTTTTGCAAAGAGCAAAACCATGTAACAACAAATTAATGCACAGATCAGTGGCTTTTTTATGACCAGTGGACATCAGTTTGGCCCTTTCCATACCTAGATAACGGGTCTTAATTTTCTGGTTTTAAACTGAAGTGTCAAGAAGTGCCACACTGCCAGTCTGGGTCCAGATGCTGTCACAGCAGATGTCCTGGGCCTGGAGCTGTCACTTCTGTACTAAATGTCCCAGTGTCAGTTTTGCCACGTTACAGGGCACAGTCCTTGAGATGTTGTGGTGACATGACACACTTTGACTGGTTTTAGCTATGACTCTCCTTTGCTTGGCTCTTTAAAGTTCTCCCTTACAACTTGCCAGCTATGGAAAGAGCTCTTTTTACTCTTGTTTTGACAGTGGAATTGATGCCAGTTTTGGGGAAACACTATAAATATCCCTGAGTCTGTGATCTCTGGTGTTAGTATTTCCTGGCAGTGCTTTCAAGAGTATCTGATTGATAAGCACTCAACACAATGGTGAATCCTGACACATTTTTAAGTGTTCACAGATGTGGCAGATAACCTTGTCCCATCATCTTTGGATGCCAGGTTGTGGGCTGGACATTGTTTATTGATAGCCACGACTCCATCAAGGTCCACCGTTATCAGTGAGTCACAACTCAGCCAAGTGTTCACTTCATTTCCAAGACACTTTAAAAGATTATCCTCACATCTTCATCTATTTATTATTTTTAAGATTGGCTGGAGGATAACAGTGTTTTGGTTTCTTATAGTCACTTTCTAGATTCTTACAGATAATTAGAGAGCATAAAGCTGTTTTTATAGGAAATGTTACTGTGCAAGTAATCTTTTGGGATATCTGAGGTGAAATGGCTTCTTAGGAAATTGTCAGTTTGTCAGTTTACTCCATTTCATGTGCCTTTTAGTCACAAAATCACCATCATGTTTCTGGCTAACACCTCCAATTATCATTACATTTTCTTCTGCCACGGCGAGTGACCTGCAAACCCGCTGATGTTCCTCAGTAACATCAATGAAACCATTTCTACCACCAACTTCTGCATTACCCCAGCTCCCTGGTGCTGAGTTGTTGGATTTCCTCCTCATGGTGCCCGGCTTCAGACAGAGCAGGATCTGCCCTTGGTGTCTGTATTTGAAATCTGATCAGAAATGCTCAGTCACCAGCGGTGCCCTCCCCTCCCCGTACTCTTCAGTGCACTCCAGAGCATTGTAATGGCTTACGATGATGAATACTATGCAGACAACACACCCAGCTGTCCAAGCAGACAGTCAGCGGAGAAATGAAGATATGCCTGCCTAAGTAAAAGTTTGATTAATTGCATTAATTAGGCCCTAAGGTATGGTTCATAAAATAAGAGTACAACTGGTGTATTGGATTGGGGAATTGACTATGTGACAGGGAACAAACAGTGGCACGAACAGGAACTCGTCTCTGTCTGGAATGGCGTGATAAATTATCAATTAAATAATGGAGGGTGACAAAGCTGCAGTCTGTGAGAGGCGACCTCCAGCCACGGCTGTGGCCGGCCCGGGTGGGTGACTCAGCCACGCCTGTCAGGCTCCCCAGTGCTTCCATACAAGTTTGCTCTCCCTTGGTCCCGCCAGCACAGCACGGGGCTTGTGGCCCGTTCAGCACTGCAGGGCACCGGGCCCTCATGGGGTGAGTGTGGATTTAGCAGCCATGGGGCCACTGGGCTCCTACAGGGACTGTACCAGAGCATTCACCAGATGCTGATCTCCTCCTGCCATGGCAGCAGGACCACCTTTTGCTGGGAAAAGTGATGAAGAGGTATTAATTCATCGATGCACTGGTTTGACCTTCCTATGTGTCACACCTTCTCTTCTCACTGTGTCCCATCTTATGGCATCACCATATTTGCTCACCAGGGTCCTGTCCCAGTGGGAGAGCCATGAGTTATCCCAAGCACAAGTAGAATTTCTCCTCCTGGATGCTGGGACTTTGTGCCAGGCTTTTGTGTGGCCACAGTTGCAGCTTTCTCATCCTCTTCTGTCCTCACTGCTCTGAACGATGGGCTCCTCACTGCTCTTCCTCCTGTCATGCTGCAAATCCACGATGATTTACCTGCTGCCAGAGAGGGGCTCGTCCTCACCTGCACAGGCAGAGGTGAGTGGCTGGTCAGTGTTTGTGCTCCAGCACATCCCTATCCCGTTTCCCACCCGAGGGATTAAAGGGTTGTGATGCTCCAGGCTGGAGCTGCTCCTGTCTCAGGCAGTGCTGCTGTGTGAATGCTGCAGGCACAGCTGTGCAGGAGCAGCCTCTCCAGATTCCTCGTTACCGGTTGTTATTAATGACTCTGCATTTCCAGGAAGCCAATAGCAGGCTGGGACAGATGTATTACCCCCTGCCCCAGGGATGCTGGGAGATGCTGCCTCTCCAGCAGAACTGCTTCCTGAAGAAGGTTCCTTCAGGATCGTTTACACCAGCTCTCACTTTCCACAGCATTTTCTCTCATTCTACATTGTTTTTTCTGTTCCAAGATTTGTTCCACTATTACTTTTAGTGTCACATAAAGGCCGTAACTGAGATCTAGGCTGGACTGACAAACTACAACACCTCTACAAAATGAGTGAGCATGTCTGTCACCAGTGCAGTTGGCACGAATGATATGGGGAACCTCAGGGGAACTTCAGCACTGACAGTGAAAACTCTGGAGATGGTGGGGGCTGAATGATCCGCTCCTTTCCCTTGGGAATGGTCCCTGCAAGCAGAGGAGGGACTAAAGGCAATGTGAGAGTGGAAACCCAGCAGGAAAACGATCACAGTTCCACCCTGATGAATGGCTGAGTCGGGGAGACGTGCCTGGTCATTACTTGTGTTGTCTCCATAGTGGGTGTCCAGACAATGTAAGACATTGCTTGAACATTTCTCTTGTCGCCTGCCCCTGGCAGGGTGGGATGTTGGGGAAGTGACAGCTCTCTGGTGCTCAGTGTCTTGTTCATTCTCAAACCATCATCAGGAACATTCCTCTCACCTCCTGCCTGTCAGATTTCTCTTCCATCCATCCTGTGCATTCAGACAGGGCCCTTTCAGGCAAACCAAGACTGACCCCAGTTGTCAAACAGAAACCAGGGTAGTTCAAAGATGGTTGAAATCCACACAGCCTGGTTTCCCCTCTCTTCCTTCCCTCTTTCTTCCACAAGGCCAAATACCTGTTTCCTTGCCCTGGATGGAGCAGGGACAGAGCAATCACGTGCTAGTGTTTGCTATTGCAGGCTGGGGAGGGACAGATTCCTCCCAAAACTAGAAAAAGACAACAATCCCATGTTCATTAGTGCTTATGGCTGCCGTGCTGTAATGAGCAAAGATCAGACACGGGAGGAAGGCTAGAGAGGGCCAAGCACTACAGCCATGGGACTTCATTCCCTTGGGAAGCAGGCACATCTCTGTGCTGGTATAAACACACCTCTATCAGGTGTTTTAATGACTGAGCAGCACTGGGGACCTCAGAGATATTTTGCTTCCCTGTTCTTTCTTTATCCTTTCTATCTGACTTTTGGAGGTACAAGTTCTGGATTACTCACCACCTTCTTTTCAGCTTTCTCTGAGTCCTTTGTGGGCCGTTTTTCCAAGCTGAGCAGGGCCCTTATTTCTGGACAACTGTCTCCTAACAGTGACAGTGACACACTCAGTGCTGTGTCTCTGCCTCTCTCAGACATGATTTCAGTGGGTTGCTCTCTGTCCCCTGACAGGTTGGTTTCTGTTGGGGATATCTGAGCAGCACTGTCTCTATCCCTTTCAGTATCAGTACATTTCTGGCATATAGTAAATACAGTAATAATTATAAAAAATATAGTAAATAATAGTAAATAATAATAAATATAGTAAATATAGTAAACATTTCTGGCATATCAGTAAATTTCACATGAATTTGGAGGTGGGTGGCTACTCCATGAATTTCTCTCCTCATCCAGGTTTGGTTGTAGTAGGTGTAGCACAGGTTGTGGTTGGGATACTGCTTTCACAAGATCCAGATAATCTTTCTATTTTGCTTTGAAAAACACCCCCTCATTCTGCAATTGTAAAGCCACGGTTTCTGTGAGAGAGGCTATACACGCCTTGGGGAGGTTGTTGTCCTTGTCTCATCAGATTTCTTGCAGAACAAGGCACAAAATCTTTCCCAGGTGATGCTCAGTGAACTTGTAGTTGAGCTGAACCCTGGTTTTCCAAAAGATGTCCAACCTGGAAGTTTCGGATGAGTCTATTTCCAACCACAGAAAATCTGGTAGAGCATCCCTCTATTCAGAAAATGAATTAAGCTTTGAGCTTGCTCTTGGAAGCATGGAAATCTACTGGCAGCGGGCATGCTACAGCAAGCAAACCTATGGCTGATTCATCTGTCTCTCTGCTCTTGCTTTGGGTGCCTCTAGTGAGGCAACCGGATGGGAATTTGATCGGTGTCATCACAAGAAGTGGTTGATGTTTAACACAGAGCCATGAGAGCCCAGCTGCCTTTGGCTGCAGCCAGTGCATGGTGCCTTTCTCTGCTCCCCTGACCCATGGCCCTGCTCTTTTCACGGTCCCACAAGCAGGCCGAGCTTCCAGTGCATTGGGGCATCCCATAGCGACCTGACGGGGTGCTGGTGCCCCTGCATGAGGCTGCCCTGCAGAACCTCCTGGCAGCTGAAGCCCTTGGGGGTGGCCTTCCTGATTGTCGCTAGGAGCCAGCTGCTGCAGGACATGCTGCAGCCTCAGTGTGACTGCAGTTCAAGCCCCTGCCACCAGCGCTGGCTTCCACGGGGCTGTGCAGGCTGGTGGGAGCACGGTGGTGATTGCAGCTTACTGGGTGTTGTGCTGCCTGTCTTGTACATCGTGCTATTTGCCTCATTTGTTTGCATCTTTCAAACATGGCTTGATAGCAGTCAGGGAACCTCCTTCACCCTCCTAAACCTCACTGGGGACAACGGAAAGCTTTTAGAGTGCCCAAAGGTGGGGTATGAGGATGGAGAAGGGCCCAGAGGGGCCACACAAGGAGCAGCTGAGGGCACTTGGCCTGTCCAGCTGGAGCAGAGGAGACTGAGATCAGACCTCCCCAGGGGCTGCAGCTCTTCCTGAGGGACAGCTCCAACCTCTGATCCCTAGGACCAGGGACTGGACCCGATGGAATGGCTGGAGCAGTGTCAGGGGGATTTAGGTTGGACATTCAGGAAAGGTTCTTTCCCAGAGGATACTGGCATTTCCCAGGCTCCCCAGGGAATTGGCACGGCCCTGAGGCTGCCAGAGCTCCAGGAACACTTGGAAAGCGCTGCCAGGCACAGGGTGGGATTGTCAGGGTGTCTGTGCAAGGCCAGGAGTTGGACAGGATGATCCCTGTGCATTTCTTCCATCTCAGGGTATTCCATGATTTGATAATAACTGCCTAGGGTTCCCACCTGAACAAGAAATGCCCCACATCTGCCCCTGTGCTGGCCTCCCAAAGCAGCCCCAGGGTCTCCCCAGAGCTGGCGACAGGCCTGGGCTTTGGGGTCTGGCAAGGCAAAGCACATCTCCCAGGCTTATCAATCCCTCGCTGCTGATATCGGCCCCAGAGGGAGTTCCTGTGTCCAGGCACTTTTTGGGTGGCAGAACAGATGAAAAAAACCCATGATCAAATGCAGCTATCCCCACCCATCCCCTTGCCTCATACACAGCAGCTGGTGAATTTGTTGTGAAACACCATCCACTGTCCTGTTTATTCCAGATGAAAATCTTCTCTCCAGGGACTCTCTCCCCAGGAAAAATTCTTCATTTGTATAAGTACTTCAGAGGGAAAGACTCTGAAGCAGGTCTGAAACTAAACACTCCTTTCTCATCAAGGCTGAGGAGTCCAGCTAAAGCAGCTACAGCACCCCTCCTTTACTTTCTAGGAGAAAGAGAGATCCTTCCCATGGCAGGGAGACAGCTCTGCCAATGTTTCCTTCTCATACCTAGCACTGGCAGTAATTTCAGCTGTGGCAAGATTCATCAAAGTTAATCATCTGACCCTCATCTACATGAGATAATTTTTCAGCGAGCAGGATTTGCCAGTAGCCTCAGCTGGCATCACGCAGACCAACATGAACAAATCACATCCTGTTCCAGGTCTGGCTTTCCAAATCCCAAGCAGGGAAAGAGAGCAGCGGGCGTCAGATCCTGAGGAAGACCTAGATTCAATTCAGCTCTTGGTGTTGGGCCATACGGCTGCCTCAGGTAGCTCTTCAGCAAAAATCTGACAGTCCCCAAAACTTCACGAACACTTCTGGCCCTGAGCGGCTGGCATCTTGCACAACCTTCTGATCTGACAAGTTTGCCAACATCCTGAATGGTGAACATCTCATGGGGTAGGCGGTTCTTGGGAGGCTTCCATGCATCTTCTGTCGTCTCTGAAAACCTGTCTGAAAAAAATCGGTCTCCTTCTGGCTTTGCGTTCAGCCCGGCACCAAACCTATGGAGGCAGGTTCAATTGGAAAGGTCCCATCTCTGCAGGGGTTCGAGCCAACCTTCTGATTTGATGTGAACAGTATGTACGAACGCCACTGAATGACATGTTTCCATGATAAAGAGTGTGGTGATGAAATTCTCCTGCGTGCCAAGGATGGAAACAAAAAAGTCAGTGGGCAGCTGCAACACATCACAAGAGCTGGAAAACAAAATCCTTTCTGGGTCCCAGAGCAGCTCTTGAGGTGCTTGGAAACCTCAGATTCCTTCCCCCTGCAAGGGACCTGCACCTCCCCTGAACACATAAAGCATTGCCACTGTATTAAAGCTAAACAAATACTCCGCAGAGAGTAGGGAGATATTGTTTGAGTGACAAAGGCTGATAAATCATTCTCTGGACGTTTTCCTCTTTGCTTGGCTTCTTCCCATTGATCCATAGAAAATCAGTGGCACTTTGCATGTGAAAATCCATAGCCCAAAAGTCCATGCATTGATGACTTCAAGCAAGCTGTGTTCTCAGGTAAAATCACACCACTTGCTTTTGGTTTTCATCAGCACTGTTCAGTGGGGAGAAGGGTAAAGAAGGCCCAGGGTGATTTTTGATGTGGGGACAACAGAGCTGATCTGTGTTCTTATGTCAAAGCAGCCCCCAGGCCCACCTTGGAGAAATGCACACCACACGTGTATCACCATCCCCACCACCACAGCTCAATGTGAACAGGCTGCTGGGAGCTGAGGGCAGAAAGATAAACACACTGATGCACATGGTCCCTTCATGGACATCTGGAATGTGGTGGGCACCCGAGGTTCAAGAGTCCAGCAGAGACCTGAGGAGCTGGGCCTGCCTGCCCCAGCTCAGGAACCACCCCTGAGCTCCCCTTCCCTGAAAGAGGGGTGACAGTGCTTGCTATCTGATTTTTCAGTCTGATTTTTCAGCCTGAAAGCTGCACGTTTTGGGCCTGTTGTCCCTGGCCAGCAGCTAAGCACCCAGAGAGCTGCTCATTCGCTTCCTCCCCACAGCAGAATGGGAAAGAGAATCAGAAGAGCAAAAGTGAGAAAACTCGTGGGTCGAGGTAAAGAAACAAAGCTGTGTGCCTGCTAAGGGAAATGAGGAATTCATTCACTCCTTCCCATCAGCAGGCACATGTCCAGCTGCTTCCCGCAGTTCAGGGCTTCAGTACACATGATGGATGCTTGGAGAGACAAACATCATAACCACAAACAGCCCTTCATCCTCCTTTCCCTGAGCTTTTATTGCTGCCATCATATGGTCAGGAATATCCCTCTGGTCAGTTGGGATCAGCTGTCCTGGCTCTGTACTTTCCCAATCTCATGCCTGGGGGTGGAATGGGAAACTGAGAAACCCTCAGCACAATGCAAACACTGCTCAGCACCAACCAGAACACCAGTGTGGTATCAACACTGTTTTAGTCACCAATCCAAAGCATGGCACCGTCCGGGCTGCTGGGAGGAAAATGAGCTTCATCCCAGCCAGACCCACAAAGCTTCAGCCCACAAAGCCTCCCTGTGCCTGGGGCAGCACTTTCTGTCTGCCATTGCTGAAAACTTCTCTGGGCTCTAAAATGCCACAGACAGAAATAGGTCCATCAGGATAATTTTCCCCTGAAAATCTTCTTTTGATCCAAAGGGAAAGACAGCCTGAGGCTGGAGGGAAAAGCAAGCAACCTAGAGAGTGCTCCTCTTCAGCGTAGGATAGGTACCAGGAGACCTTTGCTTCACTTAGATGTCCTGAAGAAGGGCTGAGTCATTTACCTTTTTTGTGCCTCATTTTCCCAGTGCCCAGGGCAGAACTGGCAGCACTTGTGTCCTGGGGATTGGTGGTGTTGCAGGGCATCAAGGAGACTGATGGGCTGTGTGAAATCACCTGGTGCTGGCTCTGTTGTAGGGAGATTCTGTCACCCTTTCTCTGACCCTGTTTACCTTCGAGCTGCCTCTCCCACAAGCTGTAACCTCCACCTGGATGCGACGGATTTGGTTCAAGACTCACGGAAGTTTCCCTGCAGATCTGTGCCACAAGATGTGATCTGAACCTGCACGGCATATGGCTCAGATCTCTGTATTTCATATAAAATGGGACTTAGCTTCGTAATCCTGAACTAAACAGAAAGAGATGCAAGCAGAGCCAGAAGGGAGCATCACTGCCACTCTCCTGCCAGTTTTCTGGGTCGGCACTGACTTACACACATCTCTGCACAAACGTTCAGCAGTCAGCCAGTCTCACCCACCAAAGCTCATTTCCAAGCATCCAGATGGGGACTGAGTCAGGTTTTAGCTGAACCACTTCCAGGTGGTGCACCAGGTAGCCCTGGGCAGACATTGCCTCGCACTGTGCTGGATGACACTGTCATTCAGGTCTGCACCAAGCAGGGTCCTTTCTCAGCCTCATGGTCCTGAAAGAGCTCTGGAGTGAGTCACGTGGCACTGTTGACCTTGTGCAGGCAGAGGTGGGCAGCAAGTTCCCCTGTGTCCATGCAGTGGTCTGGAATGCAGAACTGGATCATGAACTTGTCCATAAGGGCTTCTCAGGGTGGGGAGCAGGCACATGCCCAGGCTGGCAGGAGGGACTTTGCTGTCCTGTCCTCTGGCTGGCTGTGCCTCCTCTTGAGCCTCAGCCTGAGTTTGACCCATGTTTTCATACTCTTCTTCATCTATTGCTTGGCTGCAGTTTGTTTTTTCCTTCCCAAGTTTCAGCGCAGTGAGTAGATCAGGAATCAGCTGTTTTGGTCGTTTGCTGTGTTTCCATGCCTTCCTTAGTACCTGTATGTTTAAGATCCTTTCTGTAAGGAAGTGTCAGCAGCCCTCCTCTCTGTCCCCCTTGACCCATGGGATGTCCCCTCCTGGTTCTCCAAGGCCATGGGAGATGTCTCCCAAGCCCACTGCCTTTCCCTTGCCACTCTACTGCCACTCAGAGCTGTGAACTCTCACAGCTGCTCTTACTCAAGGTGCCTCCCACTTCCAGTTTGCAAGGATCCTACATCAAATCCATGCAGCCTGAAGCTAACAGATGTTTTGCCATCCCATCAGCTCACTAAGAAACTGAGATTCCGATTTTTTTCCATTGCTTGTTCCACCCGCACCAAAGGTTCTCTGGGATAACAGCCGACTTCACTGAACACCTGCTCAGCCCTTTGCTGCCCTGCGAGTCCTTCTGTAAAGGTCTAGTCATGCCATTTTCCTGCAGATGCTGCCTTAGGATGCAGAGTTGAAAAATCAGTAACCTCAACAATCCTAGATATCATGAATTTGTCTGATTACAGGACTCCTGAGTCTTTCTCCAGGGCTCTTGGAGATGTTTCCTACTGAAAATAGGCTACCTGGCCACACTTTCCTACAGTTTACTGAAGAGCTAGAGTTCCTCTTTATACTTTACTTCAGACAGTTGGAAAGAACAGTCACGCTCACAAAGAACCACTCTTATTTTCCCAGAGGGGAGCCTGAGTTCTGTGGCGAGACCAATCCATGGTGATTATCCCTTACTGGCCATATGAGAGAAAGTAAAGCACAGAGAGAGTCTTTCAAGCTATATGGCTGTGGGCAGCTCCAGGGCTGAAAAGCCTTCCTCTTTCTTTACAGCAGTGTGGGGCCTGCCGCAGAGCCCACCCTGCCTTTGGGACCCACGTGCATCAGTTATCAAGGCAGGGCCAGTCCTTCCCAGCCCACATCCTCACTGGATGGGAATGAGGATTTCTAGTCCTCGCTTCCCACCCCTGCCACCATTCCTCCATTTCCAAGATGGAAAGGATGGGTGTAAAAGGGAACAGAGCCAGTCTCTTTTCTGTGCCCACTGGAGCACGAGTGCTCCATGGCCTGTGCCAGGCTCTGCACGTGTGTTGAGGGTAGGATGCACTTTTTGACGATTCCGCAGAAAACGCATCCTGCTAGCTCCCTCCTCTGTAGCCAGCCCAGCTCTGCAGAGCTATGAGTCACGGCAGGCAGCAGGATTTTATTCCTGTCATTACCACATCAGCTCAGGCTGATGCACAGGGGAGCTGCTGGCTTGACTAAGGAGGTCCTGTTTTCACACGGTCGCTCTCCAGGCAGGAGGAGCTGGACTTTTCTCACAGTATTTTTTTTTTTTTTTAACAGTGTCTCAGCAAATAAAACTCTGAGCACAGAGGGTCAGGACATGTTGCATATCAATGAGGGGGATGCACAGCAGTCACTGCTTTCTCTTATCCTCGCTATCCCCTATGGAAAGCTGAGCCTCAGTCTGACATATCTTGCTGAAGAGGTCTCCAGAAAGACACAGAAGTCAGCAGGGAGCAGGAGGAGTCCTTGAACTGTCAGCAGAGGAGGCAGGACAACACAAAGGGACTATTGGATGGAAAGCTGTGCATGACCACCAGCCTTTGATAAAACACAACCAGAGTTCCCAAGGAAGCTGGGAGAAGTAAGTATCCACCCCTGGCTTGTTCAAGTCCAACCACCCTCCAGCAGAAAACAGCATGGTAAAAGAGATCCCACCCCGCTCTTACCCAACAGCTGGGGAGTCTTGTTCTGCTGCCCTGATCATGTGGATCTCCTTTCTGAGTTTATAAAACACAAAGTTTGTTGTCTAAGTTACAACACTAAGCTGCTGTCTAAGTGAACCAATCTCCTCAGGAAGGAAGGGGGATCTTTCCTCAGAGACCGGTTTGTCCCAGCAGGAGAAACTGGACTGCTCCATCTCTGGCTGTAAACCGAGCTCAGGCTACAGGCTGGGATTTAGGTAAGGAGCTCTGGGGCTGAGAAGCCAGCTGGGATAACTCCTGGTATTGTGGAACGTGGGGCAGAGCTCTGTCCCATGCCACGTCTGTCCCTGACCCAGCTGTTCAGCCATGCTTCACTCAAGAGGGAAGGGGAAAAGAGTTTCTGCAGAGCAAATCCAGTATCTCATGGCTTCTTAAAGGGTTTCACCCATGCCCTTTGTTTTCATGTCATATCTGGTGTGAATTGAGAGTCAGCCCCTTTTCTTGGGCCCAGCATGACAAATTCTCAAACACTTTCAAACTGACTGAGAACATGCCTAAATCAGGGTAAATCAGTTAGCCTGGGATCCACATTTTGCACAAACAAGGTGTCTAAAGGGGCTGAAATCCAATAGAGGACCAAGGCAAGGAGACAGTAAAGGAAAAGGATCCACCCAAGCTGTCTTACTGAGCAAAAGGGAAACCAATGGCTTCTCCATGCACATCCATCAAAGAAACATGAAAGTGTTGAAACCTCTGAAGACTTCTAGTCCAGTCTTCTCAGAGCTGGCCAGTGCTACATCAGATCAGCTGTGCTTTGTCCTAACTGCTTCTCAAGAGCTCCACTTCTCCAGTGACCTGTCCAGGGAAGAAACACCCACACAGATAAAAAACATTCTTTAATCAGAATTTCAACTTGTCACTAGCTGATGAGCTTCTCACCTCCACAGGACCACCTCACACAAGGATGGGAAGGAAGGTGTTGCTAAAGGGGTCATTTGGAGTGTGCCCTCATCAGCATGTCCACAGAGAAGGCTCCAATGAGATCCTCAGGAAGCTCTCAGAAAAAAAGCCTGCACTGAGCACCTCACCCCTCAGGCAGCTGGGAGCTATGTCCTGACTGCAGACAGTAGAAATGCTCAAACACTGAGCAGGAGAGGCTCCAAGAGGCAGTGTAAGCAGATTGCTCCTGGCAGGGCCTGACCACACAGCAGTGCCACTTGAGCCCTGTCCAGTTTGCTTCTAACTGGAAAGAAGTTGTCAAAAACAAGGGCAGCTCCCAAGCAAGATTTCCACACTACCTGCAGCTGTTTTGATGCTGCTCAGACTCAGAAGTCAGGTAGATTCTGCTTCAGTGGATAGAGCTAATAGTTTTTTTCAAATTGATATTAAAATACCCCACTTCCTGGGGTTGGATGGAGCAGAAGTCCTTTCTTCAGAACATGGAGGAGGCCCCCACACTCTGGGGCCACATGTGCACATACAGACCAGAGAAGTGGCTCCAGACTCGTGCCCTGCTGCAGCAGACCTCTTGTTAGTAGAAAAGAGCCAATTCTCAGGCTCTCATTCAACAAGGTTAAAAGGGTCCTGGTTTATTCTTCTTCCAAAATTGTGCCCATCTTAACTCTGATTACAACAAGCTCCTACTGTAGAGCCCAACATCTCCCCCACAGTGAGAGACATTCAGTGCACACAACAACCAAGCTGCAATCCACTCTTCCAACATCTGAGCTCTACTGAGAAAGTTTCTCCACCAACTGGTTTTGGATTCTTGTTGCCATTCCAGGAACCAAGCTCAGGAAGCTGTCCAGAAGCAGAAGATGAGCCACCCTGCATGGGGCACTGACAGTGGGAATATCCATGGCACATCTCAGCTCCATCAGACCCAGACCAACCTCAGAGCAGATCTTTTACAGCAGCTACTCTCTTCCTCTGTTCTTCTTTGGGTCTCTCAGGGTTGTTCCTTCTTTTCAAAACCCCTCTACCTCCTCAAGGTCCTTCCCTCACCAGGTCTCCTTCCTCTAGCTTTTTACAACTAGCCAATCCTCCCCTTTTATCACAATTATCTTCATTAGTCACAGCTGCAACTCATTAAGGGCAAGACTGTTCTTCTTTGGTAATTAGTACAGCTGTGCCTTTTCAGGGGCGAGGTCACTTGTAATCCCTTCTTCTGTACCTACAGTGCCCTCTGCTTATAGCACAACACATCAACACTCCCCATCCTCGTGGGCCAGGGGCGACATGGCAAGAGCTGGCAAGAAGCTGCTTTGTGCAGATATTTGAAGCCATGTGCAGGTAGTTCTCATTTGGACCTGGGGAGACTGAGGAAACAAAAAGAGTTTCTTACTTATTGGCAGGAACACGATCATCTCTGTCCAGAGGCATCTGGAACTGGACAATCTGAACTGGAGATATCTGAGTAATCAGAGAATGATGGAATCACAGAATGCTTTGTGTTGGAAAGAGACCTTAAAGGTCATCCCATTCTGTCCCTGCCATGGGCAGGGACACCTTCCACTGCCCCAGGTTGCTCCAAGCCCCATCCAGCCTGGCCATGGACACTTCCAAGGATAAGGCAGCCACAGCTTCTCTGGGCAACCTGTGCCAGGGCCTCACCACCCTCGCAGGGAAGAATTTCTTCATAATATTTAATTTAAACCAACTCTCAGTTTGAAGCTGTTCCTCTTTGTTTGAAAATAATGGTAACAAGGAGTTCAGCAGCTTCTTTAAATCAGCTTTCCTGAGTTGAAAAATGGTTGGAATGGTTGCCTGTGAACCCACCCAAGATCTCCCTGGAAATTACAAGCCCCCTGATTTTTGTTTGCTAACACATTGTCTATTTTTACTGAAACCTTCTCCAAAACTGTTCAAAATTTGTCATCAACCAAAAGTATTCTGTTTAAATACAGTTTCTGAAAAAAAGTGAATGCTCATAATTCTGCAGAATATGGCAAATGTCAAATTGAATTAATGCCAACTCCACTTATTTATTAAAAAGGGACAATCTCTCAATTTAAGTAAGTTCCTATCAAATATTTTGGCCATCTCCCCTAACTGGCTTTAATTGTGATCCACTTATCCAAGTGGGGCCCATCAAATGAACAGAGGTGAGGACACGGAACAGAAATTGCTTGGGAGTGAAATCAAGGGCAGACGAGGAATTCCCTACCCCCATGACAGAAACCCACCCATTGCCAAGGAAAGCTCATTGCTCAGACTTCAAACACTACAGCTTGTGCTTAATTTGGATACCACGGCTCTCCTGCTAGGATGAAAAAGTGCCAGTCTTACACCAGGCAGAAAAAATTGGGGGCTCAGCAGAGCTGCCAGGCCCCATCTTTGCACAGAGCAATGCCATGGTCTGGAGCCGCAGCGGCAGCCGGCTCGGATGGATGATGGCGAGTTGGATAAGGGTGGGAGGAGGCCTTTCTTTACACCCTGGGGAGTCAGTCTGGCTTTTTTTCACCTTAAAACAGAAAGTTATTGCTCCAGAGCACAGCCCAGTGTCATTAACCTGTGAGGTCCCAGCAGGGGTGGACGGGATAATGAGAGGCGATGGCTGCAGGAGGAATCTTCATGTTGGATATTAGGGAAAACGCCTTGCCCCAGTGGGTGGTACAGCCCCAGGCTGGGTGACAGAGATTCTCAAGAATTGGCCAAATGATGTTACATCTGACTGCCAACAGTCCTACTCCCGGCAGCAGGATGGACCAGAGACCTCCCAAGAGATGGACTCTCTTTACGAGTTGTATTTCATGTCCCAGTCTGGCAGACTGTGCCGTTATCTGTTCCACCGAGCTCAGGTATAGCACCCTCTGCTAAGAGCTCTTGTGGGCAGGCAGGCCTTGCTAAAAACACTGAGCCATTTCTGTGCAATGATTTTCTGGGGGGATGTGAGCACATACAGGTGCAGGCAGCTTAAATGCTGAAAGCATTTCCAGCCTACAGCTCCTGTCCTCATAAAGCTTTGGACCTTTCTTCCCAGGTCAAGCTGGTGTTGACACAGCTGGATGGGCTGTTGATGAACCTTCTTGACCTCAGGGCAGCTCAGGGCCCAGGAGTGAAGGTGAACCCCTCTTGTACCTCATCCCAGACCCTTCTGAGGCTTCAGCCCTTCTCCAAACTCACTCCCGACCCCTCTGGGACCTCAGCCCCCACCCAGGCTCCCAGACTGGCTGGTTTGATTGTGCTTCAAACATGGACAAATGAGGCAGAATTCAGAGAAGAGCAACAGGAATGATTATGGGGGTGGAGGTAATGGCTGAGGAGGAAAGATTTTGAAATTTAAAGATGGATAGCCAGGCTACAAGCCTACATACAGAGACATTATCATCAGTCATTAAGCAACACAACACTTCAGAGCCAGGGCAGGCTCATGATTCAAGACGGGCCAGTCTTCAAAGTGCTGTGGCCCAGAGGAGCAGCACAAGGCCAGGCGGAAGGAGCCTGCTCAGGCTTGTGAGCATGAGCATTTATTTTAATTTTTTTCTCTCAATACAACATCTCACAGTAGGAAATGAAATTCTGTTTGGCACTAGGCAGTACCACAGGGCACCATAGAAAGAGAACCTCCTAGCATCAGGACTTGATAATCTTGGAGGTCTTTTCCAACCTTGGTGGCTCTGTGATTCTGTAATTCTATGATTCTATGACAATACGAATCTGTGATTCCATGATTCTGTGGTTCTATGGTTCTGTGATTCCATGCTCAGGGAGACTATGAAGAAGTTGGAATTTTCCTGGCATGGCACTCATCAGCCAGAGAAAGTGCCAGAGCCCCCCTGCCCAGGACACTGAAGTTAGACTGGACAAAGCATCGGGCAGTAGGCAATGGTGAGGAATGGCCAGGGGCCAGCAGATGGACAGAGCAGTCAGAGAAAGGCTTTCCCAGCACAGATTTGCAGGAGAGGGGCCAGCTTTGCCTCTGGTGTAACCCCCAGCCTCCCTGCGAGAGGTGGCCAAGCCTTCCTCAGCCTTCACCCAGGGGAGAGCTGGCCTTTGGTCACAAATTATTCCCCCAGAGTTTGCAAACCACAAATGGCAGGCGGTGAGCTGGGGAGGCAGCGAGGGAGGGGAGAAAGAGAGATATCCATTAATATGCAGCTGGTGCACGGCCCGGGAGAAAGGAGCCGCCGATGACCACCCGGAGCTGACGCTTAGAAAGCCACAATAAAAGCTGAACGGATGGCTGGATGCAAGGCCCAGCAAATCAAAACAGATGCAATAAGCTGCGGCCAGTGGAACCAGCAGCCAACAATGACAGCAGAGCCCACGGGCTGGGGGGCACGTGGTTGGCACAGAGAAAGGAGGAGGCCAGAGAGAAGCGCAGATGAGCTCTACCAAGGGAATCAAAGGCCTGCTGTTCCGAGAGCCAGAACAAACGGCAAGTGCGCTCCTGCCACACATGGCATTGACAGCAGAGCTGCGTGCTCCGCTGTGTCCCTCCAGGAGCCAGTCAGAGGCAGGCTGCTTCCAGGCTCAGCACAGGATCCTCTATCCTCCCTCCTGCCCTCCCCCCAGGGAGAACTGCCCTCAATCACACAGTGCTGGGGAGAACTCAGGGGTCTGCACTTCCAAAGTGATCCTGCAGCCAAAACTTCTCTGTCTTCTGGCATCCAAGGCCTTCCTATCACGAGGGAGGGCAATCATCTTTTCCTCACCCATCATGGTTTGTGGGTTTGGTCACCTGGGGCAAGGGCTGCACCAGCTTGTGTCTCGCAGGGTGGCTTTGCATGGTGGGACTTGTGTGAAGACCCGAGAGGGGAAGGAAAGGTCCACACGGATGAGGCCACCTGCCCTGGGCCCTGTTGGGACGTTGACCACAGGAACCAGGTGACAATACTCCTGTTGAGAGGAGAGATGATTTTGTAGCCCAGGACACAGACCAGAAGCTCTCACGTCAGCGACATCCACAATGTGTCAGTGTAGGGCATTTGAACACATTAGAAATGGACAGTAAGTGTTCGAGATTCATATCCAACATCTGGGACAGCAGATTGGTGGGCCTGGTCAGGAACATTTGGAGTTTGAATGCCTCACCCATCCCTTCATGTACAGGGCTGCAATTGCCCTGAGTCATTGGTTTCCTTGCCCCAAGGTAAGCACAGCAAAGTAGAAGTCAAGCATCTCTGTACTAACAAAACCTTCAGGAGCAGAAAACCTGCCTTGAACAACTCAGGCCTTTTAAAGAAGGGAAAAAACCCTGCCAATAATCCACTTGAAAACTCCCTTTTGACTCCCGGCATCTCCTCCATTTGTTTGTGGCCTCCCTTGTGAAAGGCGATAAAATAAAATTTCACAAAGGGTAGGGTGACGTATTTTTTGAGATCCTTCTTGCTGCTCTCAATGCACAGCCCAATTTAGAGGAGTGTTGCTTCATCTCCCCAGCTCCTCACAGTTCACCTGTAGAGCAAGGCAGGCTCTGCAGTGCTGTAACAGCCCATTAGACAGGCAGTCAATCCCAGCAGTGATCACTGCGCACCCACCAGTGCCCCCAGTGTCTACTGGGGATCAAAGGATATTAAAGGGGTAGAAATAAAATTCTCATCCTGATCGCCTCTCCAGCTGCCTCTTCCTGCTGCTACAGATGCAGTGTCCTGAGGATGCCATGGCCATGTCAGAGAGGGCCTCTCCAGCTGGGGCTCAGCTCTCTGGGCTGTGTAAAAGCTCTCCTCTCATCAGCTCACCAGCACCCACTCCTCAGGAAGCCAAAATCAGACTGCAGGGACTGCTGGAAGCAGGAATCTCTGTCCCTGCTCCTGCCCTTGGGCTTCTTAAGCCTTGTGATGACTGATGCTGAGATCCAGTNCCTGCTGCTCTCTCCTGTTCCATTTTGTTGTGTCCTGTCCTTAGTGTGTGATGGATACAGGGAGCAGCTCCAGAGTTACCTCTTGGTTCCAGACAAAATGCACTCTGTGGCCATTCCCACACAATCTAGATGAGGACAGCTTTAGAAACTGCATCAGGAGATGTTTTTATTTCTTCTCCAGCCTGAAGCCCTTGAAAAGTGTCGCCCACAGGCTTAAGTTCTTCTCAGCAAGACACAAACTAACTAAAATATATCAAAGCAAGATTCTCAGATACGCCCCCAAACCTTTCAAATATCCAAAGCTGTGCAATAAAACCAGCCTAACCCGCAATCTCTTGATGCCCCAAAACAGAAGGGTTCTCTGGAAGGGAAACCTTGGGTCACTTCAAATTACTGGACATTGTGCAGGGGTGAGTGGATAAGAGCCTCTGGATGATGCCACTCAAAATGATCTAATTGTTTCTTCTGGCCTTAAAAGTCATTTATCAAAACCACACAAACTCTGTACTGGGCCAGCAAAGCCTCTGCTATAGATCTGGCAGCAAGATGTCCAGATCTACGGTGACCATTGACACCATCATGATGGATCTGCTGAAGAAAGCTTGGCTAAAGGAGGGGTACATATATAACAAGGAATATGGTACACATATAAATATGTGCAGACTTCAGTAAGCGATAAATCAGTTGAGAGCCCCTTAGTGTTTAGAGAAAATCAAGCTATGTTCTAGTCAATCAATCTGTTGCTGAAAATATTATTAATGCCCGGCACAGATTTATGATGAAGGCTAGATGGATGCAAAAGAAACGTTTGTTAGTGGGAATTTTTGATGACTGTGCTGAAATATCATTCATTTGTGAAAAGAAATCTAAATACAATCATCATGGTTATTTATCAAGGAACAGAGTTATCTTCCTCTCTAAATTTCCACCTTAAAATTCAGGATACCCGCAGGACTCTCCTGTCTCTCTTTTTATCTAAATGAACACAAGTGAAAAATGGATACCTGTGAACAAGATCGTGGCAGGAGCTGCACCACCATCCCATCATTCCCTACACAACAGGAGATGCTGGGCCTTGGTGGGTGTTCAGAACCTAATGGCACAAATCACCATGTATGATCATCACTTCAGTGATGTCTCCTGAGCGTCTCCATGCTGGGATGGACACATGAGGAGGGGAAAAGTCCTTTCTGTAGATTTGGCTAAGCACAGGGGTTATGAAGCTCAAAGGAATTATATCAGAATATTTAGAGAAGGTCAACAGGGAGAACAGCTTGTATCAGTATGAGCATCTCTGGCACTGCTCGCAGGTTTGTGGATGGGTGCTGAACCAACAGCGTCCAAAAGTGGTGCAAGCCCCAACTCCTCCTCATCCCAGCCCTGCTGGCCATGTTTCTGCTCTGCCATCGCCAGTTCCTGCCTTCCCCAGGAAGATGCCTGAGCTGCTGTTAGACCCTGGTGTGGTCATTCCTCCTCAGCCAGCTGGCAGGACCCTGGTGTGGGAGAGTCAGGTTTTGACACTGTAGGGTCTTTGCCAGAAGTGCACAGGAGACCGTCCGATCCCATGGGACACTGGCTCCAGCCTTCCCAACACCTCCACATTTAGACATGTCTAAATACAGGCTTGGACGGAACCCAGATGAGATGAGTTAGTGTCTCCACGGCAGGAGGAGCTCCTGAGGGGGGAACCACCCTTCACCACACCAAGCACGGCAGCTCTGGGACCAGGGCTCCAGCACCAGCCTCAAGCTGAGCTCTGCCCCTCCAGTCCCAGCCCCAGGCTGCCTGGGCCAGCTCTCTCAGCTCCCTCGCTTCCCTTTACTGCTGTTTTTGTTTTCTTTCCACAGCTCGTTTTCTCGGTCATCCATGTCTCTGTGCATCATATATCACGCCTATGTGTCCGGAGGAAAGAAAGATCCCCTCCAACCCAGCAGCCCTGTAACGGATGGACCTTCCCGATTTGCAGCGAGCTGACAGCTTGTGAGAACAACAGCTTGAATTACTGAAAGAACTTTTCCCACTGAGTTAATCTGCAATGGATGTAGGTGACCTTCTAAAGGCATCTATTAATCAAAAAACCAGTGCCCATTCACTGTGCTAGGCTGAGCCCTTTGGGGGAGGGGGAGATACTAATTTTCCTCTGAGATAAATCATAATTTGACAATAATCATCTGCCCTAATCACTCCAATTCTTCCCTTTAATTATTTGTACACACGGCTCTTCCTGCCTGAGAAACACAAAGGACAACATTAAATGTGGAAATGCTGAAGGGTCCAGCCACAGCCTTCACACTTCCCTGTGTGGAGCAGGACACCCAGAGGAGCTGAGCTGACAGGGTGCACCCTTGCTCCAAGGTGCAGGGAGCAGCCTTTCCCACTGCTTCCAGCCATAGGGAGAACACTGGTCCCAGCCCAGGGACCAGAGCATCAAGGAGAGGGCTGCTGCAGGGGAATCAGAGAGCAGAGGGGCTCTAGAGCTATCCCAGCAATCCAGGGTGACACTTCAGTGCTGCACCCACTGGAAGAGGCTGACCCCACACTTCAGCCATGCACTCTTCCCCCTGGGAGGGCTGGAATGACAGGGAGGCTGTGGACAGCACAGGGTTAATGTCACATCAGTGCCCCTGGATGCTGGGAGGAAAGGCTGAGAGCTGGGGAGCCAGCAGACCGTGGGAGGGAGGAAGGAGAGAGGAAGGAAGGGAGGGAGGGGTGGCTGGGTGGCCTTGTGCTGTGCTGATGCATTGCCTTGGCCTGGGGCTGGTGTGGGGTCTGTGCCCAGCGTGTGACCCTCACCCAGCACTGCAAGGGTGGCTCTGGCAGGCACTCGCAGCCCCCTGCCCGGGGCAGCTCTCAGGCAGTGCCAGAGCCAGTACAATGCCTGGGGGCCCAGTGTGGGCCAGGGCTCCACTTCTTGGCATCTCCTGCCACCTGGCCATCGAGCTGGGGGTGTGGAGCCGGGTCCCAAGACTGCCTCCAGCAGCTGGCACTTTCACTCAGCCGCCTTGGAGCCACTGCGTCCCTAGGGCATGCTCCAGGCCGTGTCCTTGGGCACCCGTGAAAGCAGAGGGGACATTGATGGGGGTCAGGTGACCATGTTGTAAAAATCTGCACCTGTGAGATAAGAATATAAACAGCAGTGGCGAGAGAATGTGCCTGTGCCTGAAGTGGGGGCAGGCAGTGGGGTGTCCCCATGGCAGCAAGGGTACAGTGGTCCTCTGCATGTGACTGACTGAAAACTGCTCAGCAAAACTCCTTTCCAGTAGACTCGTGGGATGAGGCAAACAGTGCATGCTGTCCCTGGGAAAATGGGACTCCTCCTTGTTCTCCTTGGGAAGATATCCTCTAAAACTGGAAACAGTCAGGAAATGCAGCAGAGCAGCTCTTGGGAAGTGAGATTTCTCACTGCACCCATCTCCTCTCCCACTGGCCGGTGCCCAAAGCATCTCCCACCATTCAGGCCTGGGTGAGCCGGCCCCATGGGACCGACAGCCCGGAGCGCAGAGCCAAAGCTAGGATGGGGTCCCGTGTGCAGCAGCATCACTTCAGAAACACACCAGCCACATTCCATCCACTGCTTCGCAGAATGTGGGGCCAGGATTTAAACATCTGCCCTCCCAAAA
Source organism: Regulus satrapa (assembly GCA_013396955.1). NCBI lineage: Eukaryota > Metazoa > Chordata > Aves > Passeriformes > Regulidae > Regulus > Regulus satrapa. The sequence continues at coordinate 86,055 of VWZN01002460.1, read as the reverse complement.
TAACAAGCCAAATAAGAGACAGCCTCCACGAGCTTCCCCGGTGTTACTGGGCTGACTTCTAGTAATTCTCGGAGCCCAGGTCACTGTGCTCTCACAAGCTATACCATGGACCTACAGCACCATATGCTGGCCTAGCTTAGCATCTACACAGCAGTGCCGCCTGCCGCGCTCGCCGTGGCTCCCCGAGCTCGCCAGGGCTCCCCGAGCGGAGCCGAGCGGAGCAGAGCCGGGCATCGCCTGCTCTGGCCCCGGGGGAGCTGCAGGCGGTGGCGATGCCGCCACTCCCTGCGGGGGGACAGTCGGTGGTTGGTGGGGACACCTCTGAGAAGGAGCTGAAGCAGCAGCCCTTGTGTGTGTGCCCCGTGCCCAGGAGAGCAGCGTGCTGGGATGCCCATCCCTGAGCAGAGGGGATGAAGCTCAGCAGCGGCTCTGGGCAGCCGTGCCCTCCCTGCCCTGCTCCAGCCGCGTCCTCCCCTCTGCTCTCTGTGCCTTGGGCAGCGCGGCACCAAAGCCCGCCCTGTGGGAAAGATCTGCTCCAGTTTCGCCAGCTCTGGGGACACTGGTGCCCTCCCTTGGGACCCCACAGCTGCCCAGGGACCCTGTGCAGGCCAGCAGCTGCTCCACTGCAAGCCCAGCTGAGGCCAGCTCCGGATCCTGCCCCACCAGCAGCTCAGACCTGCCAGACTTGGCACAGCTCAGCTCACGATCCTCCCTCAGATGGGAGGGACAGAGCGACCTTGAGCAACTCTGGAAGTAACCACATTAACATTGAGCTGGGGAGGAGCAGGCTGCTTCCCGAAAGTCTAATCCATGGGACTCCCTGCCATGAGAGACTGGTGGTGCTGAGAGCCAAGGATACAGAAATAAAGATTTAATACAGCTGCCGAGAACTAACTGCATCCCTGAGGAAAACAGGCAGAGTGCTGCTACGTGCCTGGTGCCTTTATCTCTTGGCTCTTGTCATGGGGTGCCCCGTGGGCTGTTCAGCACTGACCAGCAAGCATTAAAGCTTGGATTGCAGTGCTTTGGGACATAGTTTTTGGGTGGACCTGGTAGTGCTGGGTTAAAGGTTGGACCTGATGGTATTAGAAGGCTATTCCAGCCTTAATGATTCCATGATTCTGTGCTTATCTCCAGGCCAGTGAGGCATCACTGAGCACAAGCCTTGTGTGCCCACTTTGCAGTGCTGTGGTGCTTCCTGAGCCATGGGGGACAGCTCAAAACCACACGTTCCTCTGGAGCTACTCTGGTGGCAGACCCTGAGAGTCTGGGACACTGTGAGTGACACCTGGCCTGTTTATGACTGACTCCTGCCATGACCATGAGAGATGGATGGTTCCTCATGGAGGAGAGAGCTCTAAAGTGCAACATGGCCTAACCCAAAAACTACTGGGAGAAATCTGCCCTCAAATAATCATAGGATGGTTTGGGCTCCAAGGGATCTTAACGCTCATCTCACTCCAGCCCCCTGCCATGGGGGCCACCAGCCCCCATGCCACCCTGAGCCCCCAGCCACCAGGCTGCTCAGAACCCCATCCAGCACCGCCTTGGACACTAAGCCACAGATCACCTTAGAGCCCTCCTGACCCCAAAACCTGTAGAGACAGAGCTGGAGTCAGCAGTGATCCATTCTGGCATTGCATGAGCTCACCACACGCTCCAGCTGCCCTTGCTTTGCAAAAAGCCCATCCCACCACGCTGGCTGAGCCTCTCCTCCCTGTGAGATGTGCCCCTGAGTGAGAATGGAATGGAATGCCCAGCAAGCAGAGAGGTGTCCCTGCGCTCTCACAACACCCACCGTGCCCCTGTTACCTCCGGATCAGTTTGCCCACTACACTGGGGGCCCAGTGGAGAGCCTGGGGAGAAGTGGAAAGAGCCTTTCCCCCCATGGTCCGAGGATGCAAGAAACCAAACAANGGAGCTACTCTGGTGGCAGACCCTGAGAGTCTGGGACACTGTGAGTGACACCTGGCCTGTTTATGACTGACTCCTGCCATGACCATGAGAGATGGATGGTTCCTCATGGAGGAGAGAGCTCTAAAGTGCAACATGGCCTAACCCAAAAACTACTGGGAGAAATCTGCCCTCAAATAATCATAGGATGGTTTGGGCTCCAAGGGATCTTAACGCTCATCTCCCTCCAGCCCCCTGCCATGGGGGCCACCAGCCCCCATGCCACCCTGAGCCCCCAGCCACCAGGCTGCTCAGAACCCCATCCAGCACCGCCTTGGACACTAAGCCACAGATCACCTTAGAGCCCTCCTGACCCCAAAACCTGTAGAGACAGAGCTGGAGTCAGCAGTGATCCATTCTGGCATTGCATGAGCTCACCACACGCTCCAGCTGCCCTTGCTTTGCAAAAAGCCCATCCCACCACGCTGGCTGAGCCTCTCCTCCCTGTGAGATGTGCCCCTGAGTGAGAATGGAATGGAATGCCCAGCAAGCAGAGAGGTGTCCCTGCGCTCTCACAACACCCACCGTGCCCCTGTTACCTCCGGATCAGTTTGCCCACTACACTGGGGGCCCAGTGGAGAGCCTGGGGAGAAGTGGAAAGAGCCTTTCCCCCCATGGTCCGAGGATGCAAGAAACCAAACAAAATGCAAGAGGTTGCATACAAAAAGCAAACAATGCAGCAATTAGCAGAGGCAGCGGGAAGAAGAGAGTGAGACAACGCAATTTATGGAGCTCAGGAGAGGGAATTCTCTATGGGCACCGATCATGCACTATAAATACCTTCAAGGTAATGGCAGCAGTGGAGTGAATTATTCACCATCTCTGATGATGGGAGGGCAAGAGGCAATGACCTGGATCTGAGGAAGGGAAGTCTGGGTGGGAGGAAGCCTGGGCAGCAGGAACAGCCTGGCGTGGGATGTGCTCCCAGGGGCAGCCATGCTTTCTGTGCAAAGTCCATCTCTAATACGTCCTTGGCTGAGCCCACGTCAATCCCAGTGTTGGAGGGGCCAAGGCCAGGTCGTGTGAGAGTTCCCAGCCTGTCTGTCCCTCCTGGCACAGAGGGAGTCAGTGAGGTTTCCTGCATGTGGTGACTCTGGCCCATACACGGACTCTGCTGAGTTCCTGGGGCTGTGGCTGAGCAGACAAACATCTTCCTTTGCCTGGGACAGCCACCCACATCCACCTGGCCCCACACAGGTCAGTTTGGCATTCGTGACAGCCACCAACTGCACAAGTTAGTAGGAAGGGGAGAGAAGAATTGAAGGCTTTGACTTGGAAAGGAGAAAAAGGGAGAATTGCCTCCAGCAGGATCTCAGCATCACAGACTGGTTGAGGTTGGCAGGAAACTCTGAAGGTCACCTGGCCCAGCCCCCTGCTCAAGCAGGACCACCCAGAGCCAGTTGCCCAGGTCCAGGTCCAAACAGCTTTGAAATACCTCTGAGGATGGAGACTCCACAACTCCCTGTGCAAACTGTGGCAATGCTTGGTCACCCTCAGAGGGAAAAGTGTTTCCTGATGTTCAGAGGGATCTTCCTGTGTTTCCATTTGTGCCCATCACTTCTTGTTCTGTCACTGGGCACCAGTGAGAAGAGCCTGGCCCCATCTTCTCTACACCATCCCCTTACATTTTCATACACATGGATGAGGACTCCCTTGAGCCTAAAATATGGAGATTTCATGTGCACAGACAAGAAACCTCCTGCCTGCTGCTGGGGTTGGTTGTCTGTACATGTGAGTGCCTGTGCTAAAGAGAAATAGCCCCACTGAGGGTATGGGGAGGCCCAGAAATGTGCTGCACTTCCACTGATTCTCCTGGAAAGGCTGTGGTTCAGTCCTGCTCCCCGGTGCTTCACAGCAACCCCAGAGGGGAGCTGTAAGAGCTTTCCCACGGCCTGCTCTTTGTTCTCTCTGCTGCTGGATCCCAGCCAATGACACGAGGAAAACAGAGGAGAGGTGGGAATAGCTCTGCTGTCCCCTCTGTGGTGGAGAGGGGTGACCTGTGGAGCCAGCAGTGCCTCCTGCGTGCTCTGGCAGCCTGGAGATGTGAAATTATCAGTTATGGAGGAGACTTGTTGCATCTGTTGGGAGACCCAGACTGATTTCTGGAGCTTTTTCTATCTGTCTGCAGATGGGTCTGTCCTTATCTGGGTCTCCCCTGGGGAACTCTTCAAGAGCCTTATCATAGCACCAAGCCTAGAAAATAGCTAAGAGTTCCCCAGAACTCTTTTGGAGGTCACAGTGGCACCAGGGTACCCATCATCAGCCACCCACCAACCTTTCTCCTGGCAGGGGCAGATGTTGGAAAGCAGAAAACCAGGGGGACGAGTGGGTCAGCTTGGGTGGTTCCTGCAACCTCTCCAGGAAAAAGAAAACAGTGCTCTGATCTCATGCTCAACACACAGGGTCACATCATGATGCACTGGATGTGCTGTCTGGACTGTGTCAGTCTCGTCGTGCCTTTCTCAGCCATCACAGCCATGTGGAGAAGGTGGCATGGGTGGAAATGGCTTCTGGAGCAGAGTCTAAAGGACATTTGCTGGCTCTAAAACCCACAGAAATCACGGGAAATCCTGTTCCCTCTTAACTGGACAGGTGGCCATAGGCAGAGTGGTCAGCCCCAGTTCCCTCATTGACCCTCACTGAGTGGTCAGTTCCCAGTTCTCCCCATTGGGGGAGAACAGAGAAAGGAAAATCCACATTAGAAGAACATCACAGCTTTGGCAGCCCCGTCCCAGCTGCCTGGTTCATGTCTCCCATAGAGAAGGATTGTTAAATTCAGTTTCTGGACACTGCGGTGGCACAGAGCCGTATCACAAGAGCAGGAGAACAATGATCCCTTAGACCCTGTTTGGATCTGTCTGGCACCGGCAGAGACACAGTATCTGTCCCAGGCACCGATTCCGTATGCAGAGGACAAGGACATGGGTCTGCTCCAGCGTGGGACACGCAGCTTTACAAGCCAGAGAAAAAGAAAGAGGAAGAGCAAAGGAAACAGCCTCCTAAACGTGAAATAAGCGGAGGCCGGCTCCAGACCCTCAAGACAAAGCTATAAATCTGCCCAGCCCTGCTGCGAAAGCATGAGACACCCCGCAACAGCCACATGGCGTCACAGCGTCCTTGATCTCTGCTTTCTCTTCCACGCCTCCCCTTCATCCCCGCCAGCCCGGGAGGCTGCGGCTCCTCCGCCGGGCCGCTCTCCGCTGGCGCTGCGGGGCTCGGGGGCTGCTCGGTCCCTGCAGGGCAGGGCGAGGCTGGCCCTGCTCGGCCGGGCGGGAGCAGCAGGGCCGCACAGGGAAGGCAGCGCCGAGCCTGCTCCGCTCCGCCCCGCGCTGCTGCGGGACAGCGCCCTGGGCGCGGCTGACCCGTGACCCCGGTGGCCGTGCCCCCAGGCCGGCTGTGGGTCACAGGACCCGTCGGGACAGCTCCTGACCCTCCTCTGTTTGCTGGGCTGGAATTTTCCTGGTAAGCTGAGATGAAAGGAGGAATTCTCCGGCAGTCCCAGGAAGGGGGAGCCGCGTCGACGCCTCCTCGCAAGGCGCGGCTGACACCGAGACATCCCGAGAGCCAGGGGCTAGCCCAGCTCCCCGGCTGGTGCAAAGACGGCTCTCTTTGGAAGGCACAGACCTCCTCTCCCACATGAGCGAGCAGGAGACGGTCTCCAAGGCCACCCAAACCACATCCAGGCGAGGCCATTTCCTGCCTGTCCCCATTTGACCACGTCCTGGGCATCGTCTGGAAGGGAGGGAACCAAGCACAGGGGGCATAAAGCCATCGCCGTGCTCTCCCCCAGCTTGGCTCTGTGGAGCACAGGCGGAAGCGGCACAGAAGCCACAAGTCTGTGCCACATTTGTCTCCTTTCTGTCCCTGGGCTTGCTGCACAAGGAGCAGGGGGAGGAGAAATGTGTTCAGGCTGCGACTAATGCCAGAGCCTAAGAAAAGGATCAATTCACCCCCAGACAATTTGCAATGCAAAGGGAGCAGCTCCCCTCTTGGTTTACTCCTCCCCACGACCAAACAGATGCACAGCCCCTCTTTCCCAGGTCCCTGCCTCAGGAGAAGAGCAGCTCACCATCCCAGTGCAGAGAGAATCCTGAGCCCTTCCACTCCCCCACCTCGCAGCTGCTTTAAATCCCTGGCACTGGCGCCCGGTGCCCGTTCACCCCCTGGCACCAGAGAACCAGGAGCTGTGGTGCCAGGGAGGCGGTGGTGCCAGGGAGGGGGCACTGGCAGGGCTGCCTGTACGAAGCTCAGCTCTCTGTCTCCAAAGGCTTCTCTCCCAAGCATGCCTGACTAATTAGTAAACAGAGCCTAAACCTTTTGGTCTCCATCGATCTTATCTTTAAACCCTGCAGACAACAATTCCTCAATCGATACCTCATTTAATTGCTGCCACCAGGCTGACAGCTGGGCTCCTGGCTGCGCAAGCCTGGCTGTCACATGGCAGGTTGCCAGTGCCACCTTCTAATCCTAAACTGATTTATCCTCTTCCAGCTCCTCTGCTCTCCCTACCTCCCCACTTCTGACCCTATTCCTGGCACTCCTTCCCTGTGCAGGGGTCGAACAAGCCTGACTGCCTGCATCTCCCCCAGGAGCACATCCCAGCCCTGTGACGATTCTCCCCAAGCATGGCTGTGACCAAACTCACGTTGATGAACATTTGAGCAGGAGCAATCAGCCCCCGCACGTTGCTGAGACCAAATTCAGCCCATTCTCAGCTGGGGGACACCTGGATGACACCTGTGGTGTGTCCCAGCCAGCCCACCTGGGGGACAGGCAGCTCCTGCCCTGCACATCCCAATCCCAGACCTGGTCTCTGTGCATCCACAGCGAGGACCCAGCATGTGTTGAGCATGATCTGGTGGCTGGCTGCTGTTCCTGGCCAGCCCCAGGAGCTCGATGTTCATGGATGTTCTTGGTCTCCTGAAGAGCAGCAGATAACAGAGGCAGGCACCAGGCACTGACTTCCCAGCTCAGCACTCTCTGCTCGGGTTTCGGGGAGGCATGGCAAGGTGTCTTGGTTTTAAAAGACAAAGGTGTCTGCTGAGGAAGGCAGGAACCTCCCTTGGAACAGAAAATGTAAAATCCCTCTCTCCTAATTATTATAATTTTGAAATTAAGGACCTCTCAGGCAAAGATATGGGAATAGGAATAACAGTTCTTTACTATCAAGGAAGAAAACTTAATAGCAAAATTAAAATAAAATGCAATAATTAAAAAAGAAAAAATACTGACAGAGTCGGGATCCAACCTGACAGCCTGTCGGTCAGGGTGCTGGCAGCAGGCTGATTCAATGGTGGTTGCACTCCTGGAGTGACAAACTTGATTCTGTTGGAGCAGTGATCCTGTGGAAGGGTGCAGTCCTACTGTGAAGAGCCAGTGGTGGGGTAGAAGGTCCTGCTCTTCCTCTGGAGATCCATTGGAAAAAAAAGGCTGCTGTGGTGTTCTAAATCCCAGTTTTTATTCAATTGGAAATGCCTGGCTTCTCCCCCTGGGGGGAGCATTTCCCAGTGGGATGATGGAATGTTATCAGTCACTCCATGGCCCATGGACAGAAGATCTCTTCCTGCAGGAGGGTGGGTGTGGAGGAGATAAAGAACACTGCCCCAGCTGGGCTCAGCAGAGGGTGGCAGAGTGCACACCCTGTCACATCCTGCACTGCAACCTGAGACACAGGGGGATCAGGCTCCTGTGATGGGGCCATGGCCATGGGTGCTCTGTGTTTGCTCTGGCTCGGTTTTTAATCTTGCTTTGATGGTGGGGTTTTTTTGCAGCAGTTTAATGATAATCATGGGTGGGACACACAATTCTGTCAGTGGCAGAATTGGGAAATAATTGCTGTAACCTGATCTTGGACCGTGTTATATGTTTGTTGTCTGCAGCTCTTGACGGCCTCTCTTGGTGGGGATGCTGATTGCCCCGTCCTTGTAGCCTCAGGAAACATCAGTGTGTTATTTTGGAAGGAAATAGAACTTGTAAATGAACACATCACTAGCAACACCACCAAAATAAAACCTCCAGATTGGGATTGTGCCCCGCAGCACAAACCCTGAGCCTGTGGACTGTCCAGCAAGGGGGTGGGTGCCTTCTTCCACCACTGGCACTTTCAGTGTCACCTGTCCTTTGAGTTGCTCCACTCCATGGTGACCCTGAGTCAGCCTTCTCCAAGCAAGAGAAGGTCGAGGTATGTAGAATAAATCACCACCTCTACTAATGGCCCTAGCTGGAATCCTGATTTTGAGCCAAGTGAGAGGGACAAGGCCTTCACTATCAGGTGCTGAAGGGAACCTTGGGCCTTGGCCTGGGCCTGGGGGAACCCACATCTCACCACTGTCCAGCAGGAATGTGGAAATCTTCTCCACGGTACCATTTGAGGTCTTCCCAGAGCAGCAATGGAACTAACACATGAGGAAAGGCAGGGGAAGGCACCAGCAGCTTCCTGGGAGCAAGCACAGCTCTGGGGAGCATGGATGCACTGTGGGAACCATGGGCTAGCTCAGGAGAGCCCTGGCTGCTGCAAGGCACCGGTGTCTCCTCCAGCAGTGACAGGCAGGATGTGCCACATCTCACACATCCCCTCTTCCAGTTTGCTCTTCTCCTGCAACAGCTGCACCGAGGCAGGATGTGACCATGGGCAGAAGCCAAAATCTGCTCTTGGTGCAGGTTGCTGAGGCTGGAGGACAGAGCAGAGGTCAGGCTGAATCCCAGGTTTCTGGGCCAGAAACCAATGCCTGAACCTTTCAGCCTGGACAGAACCTAGCCCAGATACCCATGATCTTACCACAGGGCTCAAACAGCACCTGTGCAAGCAACACTGGGCCAGAGCAGAGTGCTGCTCTTGTCTCCTGGGCCACAGCTTCCCAGAGAGCCAGGGAGGGATGGGAATGCTCAGCAGCTCCAGGAGTGAAGGCCAGGGAAGCTTCTCATGCGAGTGTGAGCGGGGCATTCATGTGCTATCAGCAAGGAGAAGTTGTTTTCACCAACAGCTTGGGGCTGTCCTGTGCAGGACCAAGAGCTGGACTCAACAATCCTTGTGCAGGGCCAGGAGTTGAATTTGTGATCCTTGTGGGTCCCTTCCAGCTCAGGATATTCTGCGGTTCTGTCACTCTCTCATCTCTGCTGCTCTTCCATAGCCCATTTCATTCAGGGCTGCTCTCTGCTGCTCCTGCCAGGCACCCTGTGAGCCAGGCTGGAGCAAAGGGGCCCAGGTAGGCAGTCCTGGTGGGAAAGGAGAGTCCCATGGGCAGGGCAGGGATAGCTCCCTGTGCCAGCCGTGGCACAGGAATGTGGGAATGCCGATCCTGCAGCCGTCCTTTGCCGTGGGAAGTGCCAGGGGGTGCGTGACACATGGCACTGGGAGCTCTGCAGTTGGCCCCGAGCGTGCCCCAGATGGTTTGATGCCAGGGTGTTTGCACACAGCTCTGCCATTTAATGGGGAGAGAAGGCAGAGCTGATCCCAGCTGAAGCCACACACCGAAATGCTGACAGACTGTTTGTCGAGACACAAACATTGGCAAATGGCCCCGCTTGCCATGTACTGAGAGTCACGGCAGGGAGGGAGGCAGCCCGAGAACAGGGATGTCTCTGGCAAGGACTGGGAGTCCTCAAAGTGCAGCTCAGAGTGTGCTTCTGGGAAGAAGGGAAACACTTTCTGGGGAGATTTGAAGCACCCTTCTCCAAATGGGCAGAACGGAGAGGTCCAGCTTCTATAGATGAGGCTGGGGACAGCAGGGCATGATTGCTGTGCTGCACAGTTGGGGGATGGAGCACCCTACCTGCCCAGCCAGGCCAGGATCTCTCTGGTCCCCTGGTTAGTGTTTGGGGTACTTACCCAGAAAAAGCCAGACCTCCAGCGCTTTGGACGTGTTAGTGCCCAGTCCCAGCAGGAATGCAGGGCAGTGCTGGGGGTGATCCCTGGATTTTGGTAGGGCTGTGCCTTTCCCACCAACACCTGCCATTAGCTCTTCCCCTCCGGATCCATCCTCCAAAAAAAGAGCAGGTGGGAGCTGTGGGGAAGGTGGCACTGAGAACATGAGCCAGAGCTGGGCAGCCTGGAGCAGAGCAGTGTTGTGCCCAGCGGGTGGCACAGGTCTGCCCACCTCAGGGACAGGCTGGCACCTTCCCACACTGGTGCCAGGAATTACAGTGGTGCTCTGAAGGGAAGAGTTGCTTTCAAACAGCACCTTCCAGCCTCCAGAACCTCCCCCAGGGAGCCTGGGTTTGTAAGGGGAAAGCCAGGTCCCCTTACCTGAGTGTCCAGCCCAGAAAATGCCACTCTCAGGCCACCTGGGTGGCAAGAGGGGTCGGAAGGCAGTGAGCAGGAAGGCTTTACAGCTTCCCATCAAACCAGGGAAAATGGGAGCTGCTCCTGTGCTGATCGGGCAGCTTCACTTTGCCAGCAGGAGCCTTTTGTCTCTCAGATGAACCCCCTGATTGGAAGCAACTTTGGAACCTAAGAGTTAACCCAGCTGGGCCTCAGTTCAAGCTGATCAAATTCTCTGGACAAAAACCTTGTGTTTCCAGAAGATCTGCCCTGCAAAATGCTGAACACTCTCCTGGGCGGCAGGGAGTGGGCTCCTGGAGAAAGGGAAGCATGGCCCATGTGGGTGGGGGCACAGGGGGTAATGGGGGCAGAAGGAGCTGCCAGCTGTGAAGAATTACAAAAAACCTAAGGTTTTGTCACTTACCAGGATGTCAGATTGATGTTAAAGAAGTCCATAGTTTTAAATTACTGATAATACCACATCAAAAATACCAAAATATGGGGTGAAGGTTCAACAAAGTATGGAAGGACTCCTGTACTTTGGTGACAGACTGGGGTCCCTCCCTCTACCAGCCACCACCACAGCCCTGCCCAGCTCCGGGCTGAAACCAGCCCAGAGTGTGGCACCCACTGTCCCCCAGCCAGTAGCATCACCAAGGACTGCTTGGGAATGCAGTGGGGATGCAACACCTGGGAGAGCCTGGGCAGCTGCCTGCTTGGAGCAGCCATCCCCTAATTTGCTTTGTCAGTGCAGCCCAGGACTTCAAACTTGATGTTTCCACTCGCATGGGGTGCCCAGCCAGGGAATGCCAAAGGATGCAGGCCCACATGGTCAGGCTCTTTTGTTCTGTGCTTCCTTCTGCTCTCTCCTGGGGCCTCCTTCGTGCTGCCAGCATCACAATATGTGATGTTTTGAAAAGTTTAAATCTCACGATAGAAAGGAGGGTCATCTTAAAAGCAAATAAAGGTTTTAGCTTGTGTGAGTTACTGTGAAAAGCATTAAAAGGACTTGCCCAGAGGCGGAGAAATGCCTTATGAGGTACCAAGGGGCAGCGAGTCTGCAAAACCGCAGCACGTGTCAGACAGGGACACTGCATTGCCCCAGTCCAGGCTCTGGGACAGTTTTTCACTTAACTTGCACTGGGGAAATATCCTGAAATCTGTCTCCTATATCAGCTCTGACCTTTTTTCTCCCCGTCTTTCAGACTTCTCATGAATTCCTTGCCATATCAAAAGAGAGAAGACTAGAGGGGCCAAGTGAGTATTTCTCAACCCAGTGCCAACACCCCAGGCAGGGCAGCCCCGCACTGCCCAGCTCCCAGTGCACTCATCCTTGCCTCAGTGTCCCCCCGCCCTCCCCTCTGCCAGGTGGCCCCTCAGCCTCCCCACTGGCACAGTCAGCTGCTGCCCAAGAGCCTCCATGGCCCCAGGAATGAGCTGCTGACAGAAATACCTCACTTCAGAGTGAAACCCTGACCTGAAACCCTCCAGAGACCTCTCTGCTGATGCTGAGCTCTTCCTCCTCCTGGCCTTGACCCTTTTGTCCACACTGCAGAGGTTTCCCTGAGAGGCATGGGGCTTTCTCTCTCACGGTGCCTTGCCGCAGCCTCTAGTGTGATTTCCCACATCATCCTCCCCTCATCCAGAGGTTCTCCTGCCGATGTGGCTGGCTCGGCACTGGCACTCAGCGTCCCGTGGGATCCTGTCTCTTAGCAACGCTAGGGAAGATGCTGAGTGCACGTCTGGTCCATCGGTCCGCGAAGGCTCCGTGCGCAGGGCAGAGGGCAGCTGCTGCCTGGGGGGAATGCAGCTCCCCTGCACACACCACCTCCTTCTCCCCTGACCCTGGGAATGGACAAGGCTCAGGAGGTTGAGCGCTGCCGTGGGTCCCCTCAGCCTGGTACGCCAGCCCTGCTCTCCAGCCCATCACAGAACTTCCCAGAGCCCCATCCCGCACCAGCGACCTGCAAAACTCGCACCACCCTTCCTGTCTTCTGCCACCCCTAAAA